>LKNJ01000629.1:0-142734 GCA_002120245.1 Maccullochella peelii | reverse complement strand
CATCAGGGAGGTTGACATCTGCTTTGGCTTCTGGTAGTGTGACACCTACATCTTTCTTTGAGATGCCTAGATGAAATGCAGGTCCTTGTACCTTTGGCATTGACATTCCAAATTTTGGCATTTTGAACTTGCTGCCTTGTCCTTCAACTTCAGTCTGCAAAGGTTTAATTTCCAGCTCAGGTTTTTTAACTTCGGCCTTTGCCTCTGGAATCAAAACTTCTGCTTTTCCAATACTGACATCAATTTTAGGGGCATCTGGGAGTTTGACCTCAACTTTTGTCTGTGGTAGTGTGACATCAACGTCTTTCTTTGATAAGCTCAAGTCAATTTCTGGTCCTTTTACTTTTGGCATTTTGATTCCAAACTTGGGCATTTTTAACTTTTCTCCTTGTCCATCAAGTTCACCTTCACTCTGCATTTCCAGTTCAGGTTTTTTAACCTCCATCTTAGCCTCTGGAATTGAAACATCTACTTTTCCAAGATCGACCTCTGGAAGTTTTACATCAGCTTTAGCCTCTGGTAATGTGACATCCATGTCTTTCTTTGATAGGGTTAAATCTATATCAGGCCCTTTGACTTTAGGCATAGAGAAACTGAAAGTTGGCATTTTAAATTTTGAAGGTGATCCTTTTGTATCTTTAGCTACAACTTCAATTTCAGGAGCTTTCATTTCTACTTTGGCAGAAGGTTCTTTTAGTTCAACATCAGGGAGGTTGACATCTGCTTTGGCTTCTGGTAGTGTGACACCTACATCTTTCTTTGAGATGCCTAGATGAAATGCAGGTCCTTGTACCTTTGGCATTGACATTCCAAATTTTGGCATTTTGAACTTGCTGCCTTGTCCTTCAACTTCAGTCTGCAAAGGTTTAATTTCCAGCTCAGGTTTTTTAACTTCGGCCTTTGCCTCTGGAATCAAAACTTCTGCTTTTCCAATACTGACATCAATTTTAGGGGCATCTGGGAGTTTGACCTCAACTTTTGTCTGTGGTAGTGTGACATCAACGTCTTTCTTTGATAAGCTCAAGTCAATTTCTGGTCCTTTTACTTTTGGCATTTTGATTCCAAACTTGGGCATTTTTAACTTTTCTCCTTGTCCATCAAGTTCACCTTCACTCTGCATTTCCAGTTCAGGTTTTTTAACCTCCATCTTAGCCTCTGGAATTGAAACATCTGCTTTTCCAAGATCGACCTCTGGAAGTTTTACATCAGCTTTAGCCTCTGGTAATGTGACATCCACGTCTTTCTTTGATAGGGTTAAATCAATTTTAGGTCCTCTCACTTTTGACGCAGAGAAACCAAGATGCGGCATTTTAAACCTGCTTCCTTTTCCGTCCTGTTCAGTTCCTGTAGTTTTCATATCTATTAAAGGGCCCTCACTGTCAATGTTGGGTGCCGCAATGTTAACCGCAGACCCCTCTTCAGGGATATTAATGTCAGCTCCATCAATTTTGACATCTTTGTCCATATCAGGTACTTCTACAGAGACGCTTGGAGTAGCAACTCCAAATTTTGGTAATTTGAATGTTGGCATCTTAAATTTTGATGGAGATCCTTCTCTACCTTTTGCCGCAACTTTTATTTCAGGAGCTTTAATTTCCACCTTAGCAGAGGGTTCTTTTAGTTCAACTTCAGGGACTTGTACTTCAGCTGTGGCTTCTGGAAGTGTCACATCTCCATCTTTCTTTGATAAGCTAAAGTGAATTTCAGGTCCTTTTACTTTTGGCATTGACATTCCCAACTTTGGCATTTTAAACTTGCTTCCTTGCTCGTCAAGTTCAACTTCACTCTGCAGAGGTTTAATTTCGAATTCAGGCTTTTTAACTTCGAATTTTACCTCTGGAAGAGAAACGTCTGCTTTTCCAAAACTGACATCGACTTTAGGAGCTTCTGGGAGTTTGACCTCAGCATTGGCCTCTGGCAGTGTGACATCAACATCTTTCTTTGCTAAACTTAAATCAATTTGAGGCCCTTTGACTTTAGGCAGAGAGAACCCGAGATGTGGCATTTTAAACTTGCTTCCTTGCACATCCATTTCTGCTTCACTTTCTGGTTGTTTCATATCCACCGAAATGTTTTCATCTTCTGGGATTTTGATGTTAGCTTTAGCCTCTGATACATCTCCATCTTTCTTTGAAAAGCTTAAATTAACTTCAGGCCCTTTTACTTTTGGCATTGTAATTCCCAACTTTTGCATTTTAAACTTGCTTCCTTGTCCATCAAGTTCAGTTTCAGTCGGTAGAGGTTTGATTTCCAGTTCAGGTTTTTTGACCTCCATCTTTTGCTCTGGAATAGAAACAATCTCAGGGGCTTCTGGGAGTTTGACTTCAGCTTTAGCCTCTGGTAGTGTGACATCTACTTCTTTCTTTGACAAGCTTAAATCAAATTCAGGCCCTTTTAATTTTGGCATTTTAATTCCAAACTTTGGCATCTTGAACATCTTTCCTTGTCCATCAAGTTCATGCTCAGTCTGCAGAGGTCTGATTTCCAGTTCAGGTCTTTCATCTATGTTTCCAAGAGTAACGTCAACCTCAGGAACCTCTGGGAGTTTGACCTCAGCTTTAGCTTCTGGTAGTGTGACATTTACATCTTTTTTTGATAGGCTTAAATCACTTTTAGGCCCTTTCACCTTTGGCATGGAGATGCTGAGATTTGGCATTTTAAACTTGCTACCCTTTCCCTCTCTTTCAAGTGTTTTTATCTCTCCCCCATCAATATTTATATTCTTATCTGCATCTTGCACATTTACACTGATGTCCCCAGTAACTGCTCCAAATTTGGGCAGTTTGATTGTGTGTTTCACAGCTTCACCATCTTTTACTTCACCACTGATCTCTGGAAAGGAGATGTCAGCCTTTGGCTTTGCAGCATCAATATTAACACCAAAACCTGTAAGCCTAATGCCACCATCCTTTTTGGCTGGTGAAGCACCTACTGAATCAATGTATTCAATACTGTCAATTTCAGGTATTTTGACATCAGATATGACTCCTCCAATCTGCCCCTTGCCTTTGCTTGTTTCAGTTTTTGACATTTGACATACTTCTTGGTGGAATATAGTCCTTTCTCCTTTTACGTTATCACCTTTTTGCTCAGAGATATTTTGTTTTGGCAAGTCAATTCCAATGTCAGGGATCTTTATGTCTGGTTTTGAAATGCCAAAGCTAGGCTTTGTTATCCTTGCCTTCTTGGATTTCTTATCTGATTCTTTTGAGCTGAGTGTAGCTGCGGATTCATATTCAAATTTGATGCCCTCTGTGCCTTGTGTCTTCTCAGTGTCTTGTACCTGAAGAATGGCTGCTTCTTGTGAACTTTCGTTTCCAGGTATTATAATATGTTCTCGTTCATAAACCTCAGTTTTAATCTCTTTGTCGCTTTGTTTTGCCTTAGTTTTGTATATCTTTTCAGGTTTTTTTAAATCTACCTTGGTCTCAATTAAAAGTTCCTCTGAAGGTAAATCAGCAGGTGTGATCTTTGGCAGTTTGACTGTAGTCTTGGAGATTTCTGGAGAAGCAGTTATGTCAAACTTAGTGAAGTGTGCCTCATGTTTTGTTTTGGTATCTACAACTTTTGTAGGTGTTTTCACTGATATTCTTTGTGCATTTGCATCTATCACAGTAATTTCTTCAGGAATAGGAACTCCTGACGTGTCAACCTTAGGCAGCTTAAATCCAGGCAATTTTGAAACTGCCTCTTTCACGCTGTCAACATCAATTGACAGTTGTACAGTTTCAGCTTGAATTTCTTCATAATGTCCCATAGAAACAGCTTTAGGTTCTTTAATTCTTTTGGTTGTGGTCCCCATAGACACATCCTCCATACCTGGAATTTCAATGTCTTCACGTTTGGGAAGTTTTGTTCTGGAAAGACTGCTTTTTGACAGTCGCTCATAGGGATCTTCTTTCA
Source organism: Maccullochella peelii (assembly GCA_002120245.1). Classification (NCBI taxonomy): domain Eukaryota; kingdom Metazoa; phylum Chordata; class Actinopteri; order Centrarchiformes; family Percichthyidae; genus Maccullochella; species Maccullochella peelii. Next base: position 138,831 of record LKNJ01000629.1, on the reverse strand, counting down.
CTTCTGTACCCTCAGTTGTAAGCTGCTCAATTTTAGGGCATTCTTCAACATTTAAATTCACTTTTTGTATAGTTTCCTCAGTGGCAATATCACTAAAGCCTATTTTAGGCAGTTTGAATGTTGGGCCTGTCTTTGTTTCTTGTTTTTGTTTAATGTCCTTGCCTTTCTTAGTTTTTTCTTCACCTTTCTGTGGAGATTTTTGTATTAATGCAACTTCAGATATATTTAGTTCCACCTTTGGTACACTCATTTCCATCTGTGTTGTCACTGATTTGGCTGAGATTACCCTTGAAGTCTCACTGCTGATTATTTGGGTATTGGCATCAATTGCCAGTTGATCTCCCTGTAGTTTTGTGTGTGACTCAAAACTTGGGATGACATCTGATTTTTCATTTTCAGGTTGATCTGCGATTTCAATACTTGCCCCCAGTGTTTTCAGCCTTTTTGGTGAGGATTTTGTTTTTGCATCTTTCTTGTGCAATTTATCCTTCCCCAAAATTATTTTTAATTCAGACCGTTCTTTTTTCTTTTTCTTCCCATCAGGGGACTTGATACCAGAGGGGCTTTCTTGATCTGCCAGAGCCACAGTTAGATCTTCTGTTTTCAAAGTGCTACCTATAGTGATGAGTTCCACCTTGTGTTGAACAGTTTGAGGTTCAGTCAGTTTTTGATCATTTTTCTGAAGTCTTAAATCTTCCACTACTTCCAGATCCTCTGTCACATAGACTTCGGGTGTTTCTCCTGAGGGGCTTTCAAGGCACTCAGGTGAAAGCATGTCTGAAGCTTCATGTGTCTGGAGAATGTTGCCACTGATCTGTCCACTTGTAGGTGCATCTGTGTCCTGGTCTTCAGATGAACTTATGCGGCCTCTCTTTGTCAGAACAGAAAGCTTTATTTTATGCTTCTTCTTGCCTTTGAGAGCGTCCTGAGATTTTATAGGTGAGTCTGTGTCACTTGTGGTGGGGCTAAGCTCAAGCTTTCTCTGCTCATCAGCCTCTGAGGAACTGTGAGACCTTGTGAAGCGGGACTTCCGTCCTTTTCCAAAGGAGGGAAACTTAGGCCATGAAATGCGGGCATCACCACGCCTTTTAGTTTTTCCTGGCTCCCTCATCTCTGGTGCGTAGAGATCGTCCTCCTGTTGAGCAAGAGAAATGTGAAATGTCAGTTTTAGCCTACCTATCACAAAGAGTCTGAGCAGACAACTTTAAAATAGTTACAGGGATGACGTCAGATTCGATAGCTGGTTCAGTCTCTGTGATGTCTGGTTTGCGTTTCAAGCAGAGCTTCACTTTGTACGCCTGAGCGTGCTCCAGAATCTGAATGGCATCCTCGTATGACACGTTGTCAAAATACACAGTGGCGCTCAGAATCTGATCACCTGCGTAAACAAGAGCAAAATATTTCAGACACACTTAGATAATAAGTCTTTCAGTCTATGAAACTGTAATGAAAAATGAAAATAACAGATACAGTATGATTAGTCATTAGACTTTGCAAGTTAAGATAATGTGTAGTGTAAAGTGTACTTTGTCTGTTTGTAGTTTTGAATGGTTTTTTTTTTTATGGCTGTTGATATTGAAAAATATACAACAAAATACAATACAAGATTTTAAAGTACCATGAATTTTCCAATGGAACCAATTAGAAGCTTAATTAATCCCACATGTCTTATTTAGTTAGAGCATTTTAAATTTTCATTGTTATTGTAAAGAAAATGTCACTATAATTGTTTCTCATTTCAAACTGCTACTTTACCTTCTTTCAGCTTCAGGCTTTTTGAGGCAGGTGACTCTGGTACCACTTCCTTAATGAAGATTCCCTCTTTCCCCCCTCCACCATAAATGAGACCCTCTGCAGATCCATCTTTGGCTGTTTTCACTATTACCCCAGACTCGGGGCTGGGAACTTCCTGCCAACACATCAGAATAGAAAGGATAAAACCCTTTTACCTTTAGCTGTGCTATTCTCTGCTGCAGCACAGCCTGAAGGGATTCACTGATACAGTACAGAGAGGAGAAGGTGGGAATGTCTCACCTTCAGTTTACTCATCTTTGGAGTTGAGCGCTTTTCAAACATGGAGCCAAGCCCAGACTTTTTAGTTTTCTTTCCACTCCCACTTTTGTGGTGTGGGTCATGCTCTGCTTCACACTAAAAGTAAAATAGAAAAAAACAAATTGTTCTAACTAAACATGGTCCCGATAAAAGATTATTGTTGCAGCCAGAGCTTCAGCCTTATTTAAACACAAAAGGCGACAGAGATATTTCATCAAAATGCTTTGAAAGTATTTGGACTGAGAGGGAAGGGTATGCACTGTATATACATACATTCATATGTCCGGATCATTATTGCAATATGCAACAGTAAACAAAACATAGAGCTCATCTTACACCACACTCTGCTGACTGGACACAAATATGGAGCCTGATACTGTACGTGTAGTGGGTTAGTTGATATATTATTATTAATTTGTGCACTATACAAAGTCCACATATCTCTGTCAAAGAGCAAAATAAATTTGTATTAAATTAAAGCTGTCATAGCATAGTGAGAGTGCAGAGGGGGGAAAACAAATGGATGGATGGTGATGATTTAATTTACTCCTTAATTTGAGGGAATAAATTAAGTAATTTAGGGGAACAAATTACTAAATTGATTTCCCCTTAGCAGGCTTTGTACAACAACAAGTGGTATTGTTTCCTAGGAGGCTGTGGCTACTTCAAGGTTGTGAGGAAAGAAAAAGAGCCTAAATAACATTTTCTTCCATCAAAGATTTAGTTTCAAAGGTGCTGACAGAAAAACACATTTTTGAGAGTGGCAGCCAAATACAGCAACACACCAAGCTTAATGACATATCTCTGTTAACACCACCATGTAGTTTAGGACTGTTCAATGTCAGCATTTACACATTGTGATTACGACTTCACACTTAGCCAATTCCAATAGTTATTCATTTCTACAATTTTGTAACATTTGAGTGTGGTGGGCTTCATGTGGAGCAAACACACATACAGTCCAGTTACAATCTTCAATTTCACTAGTCTTTGGTTTAGTCATTAAAGATACTCCTCATACTTTGATCCTGTAGCTCTGTGTGAGCATAAATGAGCCAAATACACAAGCTTGCTTCTCTTGGTCACAAACATGTTTTTCTAACTTAATTTGTCTCCGGCCTAAACAAATGGACTGTTGCATTTCTCAGTGTGTTTAGTGTGTCTAACCAGGTTAAAGTCTGCTGTCTGTAGTAACCTGCTTTCTAAAATGTCATGTTAAAAAGATAGGTGTGAGATACCCAGTGATTTCTTGGTCATGTTTATATTTTAACTGTATATCCGGGTTATTGCATGTGCATGTAAACAGGTTATCTGATTTATTGTCTTAACCTGGTTTCTCCCTGTAACCTGGTATGTTGGTGCTCTGTACCTCTTTGTCACTGTCGGTGTATTTTTCAGTTTCAGGATACTCTTCCACGGGGGACGATCCTTGAGGGCGTGGTCTCTCTCCCTCTGTGAACTGAGCTGGCTCGTCACTTATCTGCGTGGACACAAGGTCAGTCAGCACAAAAACAGTCACGTGGTTTATTCCCAAAACAGCTGTTATTATCATTTCAAAGAGATATCACGACATTTGAGTCACTTTCAGACATTTTTTCATCTGCCTAAACAGCATCGCCTCTTGCCACCTGTAAGACAGTTTCAATGTTAAACTCATGTAGCTGTGCCTGTAGCATGAAGCACAAAGGTGTGGAGAAAAACTGGATCACAAATAGTGTCATAACACCTTGCTATGCCAAAGGCAGCATTGACTGGGTGTTTGGCATTTAATATTTTAGTAGTCTGTTTCCAAGGATGGCAATTTTGGCCGGTCTGTCAGTCCAACACTTTGGTCTAGAGCAGAATATCTCAAAAATTATTACTTTTATTCCCATAAAATTTGGTAAAGACATTAATGGTCCCCAGAGGATTAATCCTAAGGATTTATCAACTTAATAGTTTTGAACAAGGGCCTCTGGATCAAGTAAAATGTATTATTTATTATTATTATTTAATGTGTCAGACACATATTTAATCAACATTTGGGTAAATATAAGTATCAGATTGAAAAAAAAGTTGATCAGGACATCCCTAGTGTGTGTGTGTGTGTGTGTGTGTGTGTATATATATATATAACTGAATGTTTTCAGGTTTAACGTACTGTTTTTCTGTTGATTGAAGTCAAGACAGAACACTTTTGTGTAATCAAACAGAAAGAAATAAAATAAAAAATTCACAGTGAAGTCACTCACTGAATCGTCCTCTGTACCAGGCTCTGGTGCTCTCAGCCTTCGACCAGCTCCTGTTCACACAAAAAAAAACACACAGAAAAAGGATAAAACAATTATACCAAAATAACATATGATTTGACATCTGCTTATTGTAGTAATATTTTAGTAAATAATTGAGCTTCATTCCAACAGGATGCACATGTAAATAACTTGATCTCAAAAATACACTGTGTGGTGATGCACAGCTAAAGGCAAAATTGCGTGAGGTAATTTTAGCAGCTTCAGTCACAGAGCAGCTGAACAAAGTCCACTTACTCTAAATAAATAAAAGATTTTAAATGTAATTTTTCGGCTATTAAACATGTACAAACACAGCAAATAAAACATACACTCTGAACTGTAAAGTTATCTCAAGCAGAGTGATGTTTTCTAGTCTTTTTATTGCATGGATGACTGAATGCAACACAGAAACTTCACAAATGTAAATGCATAAAAAAAGTTAAGCACTGGTGTCTGCATTTCTATTTTTTAAGCAGTAAGCTGAGACTTCTAGAAGTTGTTTTGAGGCTCAGAGAGACACTGGAGCCGATGATGAGACTATTTAGAGTTCTTCCTGGCAATAATTCCCCAAGGGACCTGCTACCTCATTTGTCTGTTAAGTGATCCTTTGTATTGATCCACAGATTAGATTCTGCAGCCCCTCAAGGCTGCCAAAAAGGGAAAGTCTGACTCTATTTGAATATTATCCATTCTGATACCTAACCGCAATTTGATTGGATTCCACTTTAAACTAACTCTTTATTCAGGCCATTAATGTGAGGTTCATTGTATCAGGATTCCTACTTAGGGATGTAGTCAGTTTGTTAGTCAATCAAATGTTTGGGATAAAAAAATTGCAAATTCCCAAATTAATAGGTTTGCATAAATCAAGGCTTTACAATTGTGGAGAAATAGTGTTGCCCAGTCCTCCACATGTTCTGTGGTTTTAGATCCTCATTGGCTAATAAATAAAGATCATCAAGAGGCCATTGATCAGCAGATGTTAAATAAATGCGGTTGCACTTCACATGTAGAACTGAATTATTTCCGTAGCAGATAAAACGTTTTTGGTCTTTGCGCAGCTGACTAATCTTTTTCTATTGAGGGATAGCTGATAGGTTGTAGGACTAAGACTGCAGTCTTTGTAAGTCTTACTGAAGCGTTAACTCCTCAACTTAAATCAAGAAATGAAAGGAAAAACATATAAAAAAACGTATGTTTGCATCAACATCGTATCAACTCCCATAACCTGCAGTGCTGGATGAGAAGGTCTGTAGTTCAATTCTTTCACAGTGACCCAAAAGCATTTACAAAACAGTAAAGTTAATCAGTCACCACTTTTAACAAAAACGATATAAAAATGTAAAATAAAAACTCTAAATAGCGTAATTAAAACATCCAAGTGTATATTCAGCGTGTCAGTAATGGGAAGCCAGTGAGTGAGGGTTACAAGATTTTGTGGAAGTGATTTACTTAGCAAATATATCAGAAAAGCACTTGTTTGGGATGTGATCAGCATTTTTCAGCATTGATATTCTTGTTAAATTTTAAAATTGAAATCCTGCAATATGCACAGTATAAAACATATATTGCAGCAGCATAGTTTCTCATCTAACCACCACATTGACACCCCACCCACTGCTGTAAGGTATGTCATGTGAAGAGCTCTGACTGCCTGTTTAAGTGCATTATAAGACAGTTAATGCAAGAGACTGCTGGTATATAAAAACCTCCTACTGTATCAGGGTGTGTTGCTGTTCAAGAAGCTATCAAATTGCATTATACCTCAGATCTTTTCATGACTGATGCTGGAAAAATACCTGAAACACAACCTGCACTGTCATCATAGACATACAGTGCTCTGACAGCAGGATCAGAAATAACATCAGAGAACATTTATCTGACAGAAAAGAAGAGTCACACTGCAAACACTGAACACACCACCGTCTAGACGTGTTGTGAAATATGATATTCAACAGTCTCTGCAGATGCCTACACCATTAACTCAAGTGTTGTATGAATCCTTATCATACAGTCATTACCATCCTTCTCTTTCAGACCAGGTTTGAGTAACAAAAACCTCTCAGAATTAAAATTTTAGAGTCCATTCTGTGTAAGCAAACAGCTCACCTACCTGCTGCCGTTGTTTGTTTAACTCCTGGAAATGAACCGAGGTGTTAATAACAGGTTGTCCAAACTGCCCTTAAACATTCCTGGTGTGAGTGTGACTGCCAAAAGTCATTTGTTCAGTCTCAGATGGACAAAGGAGGCGGGGCACATTTAGGTTGCAGTCGTACCTTGGGTGTCACTCCCAAACTGAATTAAGTGGTTTCTAAAGGTCCTCGTGGTGACTATGGTTCAGAGACTTAACTCTTTGCACCACATATTCTTTAAAATAACATTACATTTACATCAATCTCTCATTAATTAATACCACACCCCCTTAATTAATTAAGGGCAAGAACACCTTACTTTTCAAGACCACGTTAAACACCTCCTCAACTTGCTAATGCAACAAAATATTCATAGATGGAACCATTGAAATCTTAAAACCTCATATTTTTTGGTTGACATTTCTATCAAAAGGCTTTTGCCCTTGCAGCAACTGAGTACCTGTAATTAATTTAATTTACCCAAAAAGAAATGTAATACTTTTAATTAAGTAGAATTGAAGGTAATGAGTCAAGGGACATTTAATGGAATCTGGAGAAACTTAATGAGCCATTTCACATTAACAACCCATTAACAAACCCCTGCACAAAACATATTAAAAATCCCTTAATTGCTAGAGTTTCCATAAACCAATCCATTAATGTCTCTTAGAAAAATCAGTGATACTGACACTTGCAATATCAGTCGTTTGGTTCGTCCGCCACTTTAGTTCAGACTAAAATATCTCAATAACTATTGGATGGATTGCAAAATTGAAATTTCGTACAGACATTCATGGTCCCCAGACGATGAATGACTTTGGTGATCCCCTTAACTTTTCATCATCAGTTCAAAAGTTAACTTTGGCAAAACTAACATTCCCATCAGCCTCAACTGAACTTTGTGTTTAGTACTAATTAGCAAATGTTAGCATGCTAACAGGCTAAACTGAGATGGTAAACATGGTAAACCTGCTACACATCATCGTGTTATTATTGTCATTGTGAGCATGTTAGCAAGCTGATGTTAGCATTTAGCTCAAAGCACCGCTGTGTCTAAGTACAGCCTCACAGAGCTGCTAGCATGACTGTAGACTCTCTGTCTTGTTACTTGTTACCTTAACTTGATAATTAAGGGTTTAAGGGCCTGGTTGGTAGTTTAAAGTCCATCTCCAGTCTTATCTTCACATCTCCACATTACACACAAGGTGCAGTTGAAACTACACTGTAGATGTATCACTTTTAGCATCAATTCCCTTGCAGACATAAACTTGCAGATATGTTAAATGTGCTTCTTGATGCAAACAGGTGAAAGTCCCCCGTGCAGAAAGAGAAGGATAGGTATGTTTCAGCCATAACGAGTGGATTCGATGGAGGAGACACACCTAGAAACAGGAAGTAGTTTGTCATTGACATAATGAGGTGGAAAGGAAAGGTGTGGCGGTTTTGCGGAGATAAACTCATAAGACGTTCTCCACTGAGTTTCTGAGGAATAATTTATTATTATATTATAATTATTATATTTGTTTCACACAGCCTGTTTTAAACTGGGTTGACAGCTGCGCCAATCCATTCAATGGTAAATTACTTGACTAAAATAGTACAGCATCATTTTTTTAATTTAATTGTAAACTTAGATTTGAGACACCTGGTACATTCAATATTCAGTCTGAGTGGAGCTACTGATGGTCCAGTGTGTCTTCAGGAAGTTAAGCTGAATAGAATTAGACAGATTCATTAAATTAAGCAGAGTGCCTGGGTTCCTCAAGGCTGAAAACTGTCATGTGCCATGTCTCAAGTACACAGCTGCTGGAGTAGTCAATTATGGCATCAATGTGTGCAGTGAGCTTTATGGAGGATTCTCAGACCCTGCTTGGCATGACTGGATGATGTATGTTATTCACCACTTCATCCAGGCGGATGTCCACTACAACTGGCACCGCACATGTAGAAACTCCTTTCTCAAATATTTGTCATGTGGGTGCTGCAGAGGGCCTGATAACAACTCTCACTTCTGACTGAAATTGTCAAATTAAAATTACATAGTAGACCTATTTACTTGTTTGACTTATCATAGATTAGATAACGTAAATATTCATAAAGCTGCTGTCTAATGTTCTATGTTCTAATTTGACTTTAATGGCAATATTCTACAGATATATAAGCACAAACAGTAGATGTTGAAGTCTTTTGTGGTGCAGTTCCTGCATGAGAACGCTGTTTCAACCTGCATGATTCATATTTGGGTGCAACTGCAGCCCTGGATTTGGGTGTGGCTCATCCCTCAGTGCTTGTGCTGAATAGGAATGAGGCCTATAAATTGCTGTGACTGTCTGCTTTCAAACAACACTGATGTGGACACGTAAACTCATCTGTCCTAACACAATGCTGTGTCAGTGAACCTCTCATATACCTGCCTGTGTTGACATCAAATCATAAGATCTTACAAAAACTGAAGTCCTAGAAATATGAATCAGTTTGTAGATTTACTTTTGACTGCAAATCCTAGCTGTATTGTGTTAGTTGCCTTTCCTCCGCTCATCTCTTACGTAACCACCTTCTGCTCCAGTTTGTGTTTCCTGTTGAAAAGCACCTGGAAGGCTCCCTGAAGCTCCCCTCTTCACTAAACTAATATAAAGTAATACAGCTCATTATTTGTGCTCTTGGATTTGGATTCTGCTCATTTTTTGTGTGACAGACACAAGCTCCTTTCACTGGAAGGCAGTTTGTTCGGATCCAAATTATAATAAGATTTGAGTGAAGAAAAAAAACAAAAACAGAATTAGATTGCCTGCATTGATTATATGAACATGAGACTGCAAAAGCGCATGCTTTCAATCTATTAATCTGCTGCAAATTTACAGCGAGTTTCATCACAGCTCTGGAATTCGTATCTTAATCTGCCTTTTTTCCCACGACATGCAATTACTCCAAAAACACTGAGACACAATATTAGTTCAGGTCAGAAACCTACACCTGAGTTGAACTGTGTTTGCAAACACTTCTTGGTGTTTGTTTTGCCTCGCATGCCTGGAGCACCCAACAACTCAGATTTAAACGCGATCAATTAGTTGAGTTACATAGGTTATATTAGGTAGGTTTTTGTCTTTTATTAAATGGAAGTTGAACCGATTACTGCCAAAGTTGTTCACTGACAATAACTCTTATATCTTGACCACAGCCATGTAAATAGTCTGGATAACCTGCAGTTTGTTTGTTTTTTTCGTTTAATGCACTTGTGTTTTTGAGAATTGATTCCAAGTAACTCAAAGTTCCCCTAGCCTGTGTTTAATCTGGGTTTAAGTGTCCTCTAATGGTCTAAAGGTGTTTCAGAGGTCTTTTCCTGCCTGACAAGAATGAAAATCTAGATGGAAATTGAGTAAATATGAAAAAATTTAATAAAGACAGAATTTGAGAAACTTTGGGGGAAATTTTTGGTGTTAGTATCAAGTTCCAAGAACCCAAATTGGTCAAACCAATGTCAAAATTGTAAACAAAACAAAAATATATAAAGCAATGTCCACCTGGCTGATGCTCAAGGCAGGTTAAAAACAAATGCTCAGACTGACTCTTTTCAGCAGCTATACTTCTAAACTATTCAAAGGGTGAAATATTGATTTAAGAGCAGGATTTGTCCAACAGAGGCTGATGGTTCGTAATGGATCAGGATCGTCTGCTTTAGGCTCCACTGCCGAGCAGATCAGCCACCCTGTCTGGCTCACTTCCTAGCAGTAAGCTGAGCTCTCTCTCTCTCGCTTTCTCTCTCTCTCTCTGACCTTGAGCCTCTCCACATACATCTTCAGGCAGATTTAATTAAAAGTAGCAGCAGAGGTAAATGAGAACAATTGTTGTGGGAAATGCCTCAACATAGAAACACAGCCAGTAGTGCTTTTAAAGTAATAATTTACCAGACAGCAGATATTCACCTCCTTTTTACACCAAACACCAACCTGAGCACTTGCCTCAACATCAGCCAACACAACATACAACAATAATATGTCCTTGATATGATATTTAATACTGTAATATCCACTAATAACAAACACAATATTATTTTCTAGGTACTTAAGCATAGGAAATTCAGCATAATTAGCAGTTAAATGAGACACACTGTAAACCATATATCATCTACATGTCATGTTGGATGATGCAGCGATTTCTTTGGCTCATTCTACTGTTTGATTTGTTCATCCTTGGTTACAACACCCACCCTGTAGAAGCCTATGAGGTACATTTTAAAACAATCAATGATTTTAACCTACAGTGTCTCTAAAATTGCTGCTCATGTACCGGAAAACATCCACTGAAAGCAAACAACTGAATAAATTGTACACATATGTGAACATGAGATCTACAGGAACTATTTCCAACAAAATAAACAAGACAAGTGTCCGCAAAACCTTCTTGCGTAATAAAATCATGACTTTTTACAGATTTGCGGTTCAAACTTTCATCATGATGAATAATAAAAGAAATTTGCTTCATCACTGATGTATTAAATCAAGTAAGAAGATCCCTTAAACCCTGCATATATAATGTGAAAACTTCATAATGGGATGTATGAAGAGAAAGACTGTGAGCAGTCTATGCAGTAAGATATGCATTGCGTAAGTTTTACAGATTTCAGCATGCTAAACTTTAGGAAGTTTTAATATTCTTCAGGTTACTACAGTAAACTGTTACAGATAGCAGCTCTTTCCTCTTTCACATAAAGGCTGCTGCCTTAAAGCTTAGATCTGTGGGGTTTTGCCAGTGAAGGTATTGCTACTTTTGGGAATAGTTCTTTTCCCACATTTCATCTTCATCTTTACCCTCAGGAAGTTATCCTCTACTGATATTTTTGCAATCCTGATTTCTGCTTTGCTGAACTGCCACAGTAACCGAGTCTGTTTGCCTTTCAGAGAAGTGCAGAGCCGCCTGACATCCTCCATGATGACATCTTCAAACACTCCCCTGCACTCTGCAGACACACCCAGCGCTCACTGCAGGTCAGCATCAGCACCAGCCGCCTTACACTCACTCACTGTCTCTCTCCAGCACAAACACACAAGCAGACATAATCTCTCCCACTGCACTACTGAACCCTGCTGCTGAATCAGTGAATTGCTCAGGGGAAAACAGCACAGACAGAGTCATAAAGAGAGGGAAAACAGAGCAGAGAGAGTGATGCCCACCCGTCCCTGACGAGGCAGCGTGCCAGTTGGGGAAGGCCAGGTGGAAACAGTCGCACATGATGGCAGCGGTGGTGAAGGCGTCGGCAGCAAAGACGAGGTCCTGCGCTGGGCAGGGAGGGAGGGTGGTGGTGGAGGAGGGTTAGGCAGCTGCTGTTGCTGCTTCCCCCTCGGCTCGTCCTGGATCAGCCTGTGTGTGCAGGTCGCCAGTCGCAGCGAGGGATGAGTTGCAGAAATAACCAGAGAGAGAAGAGAGAGAGTGAGAGAGCTCGCTGCTGCCTTCTCTGCGCTCTGAGCTGTCCACCGACTGAAGGAAACTCCCTCGCCTGCCCCCTAAACATGGACCTCCAGCGCAGTACGCTAACTTAATTATGGGAGGAGCTGCCACCCCCACCCCCCCAACACACAGACACATCCCTCAGTTCTCCTTCTACTCCTCCTCCTCTTCTTCTTCCTCTCTCCTCTGTTCAGTCTCATTGATCGGCCTAATCGGACAAGGACAATCACGATGTCAGCTTCTGGCTCCAGCAGTAACGGGAGGGGGTGAAACAGTTTATTGACATGGAGCCATAACTCAATTTGATGCTGTGTACGCTTTAAAACCCCTCATTGTGGACAGGGAGGCAAGAAGATGGAAGTTTTTATCTGGGAAACCGAGGGAAATCAAACTAAAACAGCACATGTTGCCAGTCATGTTGGCCTGCGAGGCTGCAGGCTGATAAAGTTTGTTTTTCAGGTCAGGACAAGCAGATGAGCAATAACATACAGTACAGCAATTCATGACTCAATCCAGTCTCAAAGATAAGCATGTAGCTCAGTAACATACAGTATATACAGTGTTTGCACTGTGGCCAGTGCAAAATACCAATAGAAACTGTAAATACATGTTCAGATAGCAAATAACTGAGTTAGTTGTTGAAAAAATGGAAAGAATCAACCTGGGAGCAATGAAACTGGTGAAGTTTCCTCAGTGAAAAAAAAAATCTACATTAGTCTGTCTTACATTGTCATCTTGTGATCAAATATCGTAATTTACTTTTGCTCAAAGTTCAACTTCAGTTTGTTTACTGCTGGAATTATTAATCGATTAGTGAATCAGCAAAATAGTGGACAACAGTTTAATCTTCATTAATTGATTAAAAGTGATTTATCAAGCAAAAATATCTAACGTTTTCTGGTACCAGCTTCTAAAATGTGAGGATTTGCTCGCTGCTTTTCTCTTACAACATTGTACAGCAAATACCTTTGGGTTTTGGACTATTGTTTGGATTAAAAAAAGCTATTTAAAGACATTTCATTGGACTCTGGAAACTTATTAATTTTCCACTATTTTCAGGCATTTTATAGACTAAAGGATTCATCAGTTAATTGAATAAATAATCAACAGATGAATCAGTAATGAGCTTATTAGTTAGTTAGTTAGTTAGTTCTCCTACTCCTACACAACTTCTTCTGCTAACATGGTATTTCCGCCTCTTCTATGATGGATTTTTTGATAATTGATTAATAATTAATGAAGTCATATTTCAGGCAAAAATGCTAAAGTTCCAGACTCTCGGCTTGACTTATATGATAGTAAACTAAATAACACTTGGTTTTGGACAAAACAAGCAGTGACGGGCATTTTTCACCATTTTGTGAGATTTTATAGACACAGAAGTTAATCATTTCATTGGGAAAATAATCAGCAGATTTCTCGATAATGAAAGTAATTGTTAGTTTCAGCCGAATCCACAGATATAAGAAATATATAATATATTATATTGTTTACATAGTAGTGTTACAGTATTTTAAGGTGGGTAATTCCTTTAACAGAGTCCTGAAATCCTGAAACAACAGTCTCATTAGGAGACCGGTCTTTCCCTGAAACAGACTGAACATGTGACTTCTAGTGAATGCAGGTATTCCTTAGTGATTCAGGCATTACATCAGTAATGACATGAAGGCCAGATGGACACAAAGGAGAAGAAACAGGTTAAGAGCTTTTAAAAACTGGGCAATTAAGACATGGCAGCTGACCAAAAAGCGGCTGTAACTCCCTCAGGAGGAGGTTACTAATGTTGACCGTATATTTACCCAGGTGGTGGTTTGCAGGATGACATCCATCAAAATGTTGCACACATCCCCTCCGTCAGCATGAGGATTTATTAGAAAATCTATCTGGGCGTTTTACCTGCCCGCTGGCCAATATCCCACAAATCTGAGCAAATCATCGCTGCACTCACAACATCTGTGGGTGCTCTTGTGTTTGAGCGTCAGTGCTAAGTGATGTTTGGACCTGAGAGTGAAGCTAGCAGTGCATTAGCCATGTTGGGACGGGCACTCGGATCAATACAGCAGAAATGCAGGGCAGCATTATGGTGTGACAGGCAGCGTAGGTATCAGGTAGCCTTGTCTCTAATATGTGTCTGTGTTTCTTCCTCTATTATGTTTTACATTTGTGTGCTAAATAACTAAAAAGGAACAACAAAGCAAGAATGAAAACACGAATGCAGCAATATGTCTCAAACTCTGCTCACTGCAGCATGCAGTTACTTTCCAGTGATACAGCAATTCAATCTCATAAAAACAAAATGAGCAATTATTCAAATGTGAGGGAATAATTACAGTTATTTTATCCCATTATGCATTGAATCACACATCAGTTAAACTAATTTAATGATAAAAAATCAGTTCCAGCTTCCTTTTCTGCTCATAAAAACTCTACATTTGTGATTTTATAAATGTTCTTTTTCTGAATCTGCATTCAAGTCAGGGCAAATCCTGACAAATGAGATAATCTCTTTATATCTTTTCTTTTTTCTTCTTCTTCTTCTTGGCTATGAGCAGACAAAATGACACAGCATTTAGTTTTGGCACAAGTTCAAAAAACACTTCCAAACTTAAATCAATTTCTGGCTGGAGAGGAAAAGGAGAAATAATAGCTACGTTCTTTGTCATCCGTGTGGAAAATAGAACTAGACGATGCGCCACCACATTCAGGCTTTTTGTTCATTGTTTGATCTTTTATGTATTAAATTAGATTTTTGAAGCATTTGTCAAAAAGCGTGTTACGTGAGAATGCTAGAAGACAAAAAGACACGAGTCAGAACAATATGAGCATCAGTACCAGAGTTGGAAAAGGCAGATTTTGTTGTTTATCCTTCTAGGTAACATGTCTCAGTGTCCTTCAAAAATGTCACAAAATTTCTAATTATTATGTACACTATTGATTGAGAATATGCCAAAAGAAAACTGAGTCATTTTAAGTGTTATGTTGAGATTGAATTCACTTTGTTTTTGTAACATACAGCAATGCACGTAAGCAAGACAAAAACAAATTCACACAATAGCAAGTCAAACTTCTCAGTCCAGCAGATGCTAATCAATATTAAATCTGTTTAAGCACACTGAAAATGTTTAACGCTACAGCCATCAAACTAAACGCCTGTATTCTGTGAGCCCAGTTTTCCATCCGAGTTTCAAAAGAAGTCTGGAAAGCATCTCATCAGACATTCATTCAGACCAGTAAGAAACATACTGGAGCAGCTACTTTCTTCTGCCTCTCCAAAACTAAATTCAGAAATATCAAAATTAGGCGTTGTAGAGATAAAATGAAGCATGATTCTGCAATTGCACAGCCTATTTGTAAAAAAAAAAAAGATCTGGACAGATTGTTTTGGAAAAAATGTGTCCAGAACAGCCACCGTGTCTTTCCACAGTTTTGCCAGGCCAACAACAAATGACTACATTAAAAACAAAATTTAAATATCCCGCACCATCTAATGTAGTTGATATGCATGACAAAAAAGAAGAAACAGTCTTACATCTCATTTTCAAACACATATGGATGATAACCCTGATAAAAGCTGCATTCATGGATTTTGGCCACTTTGATCCCGCGGAACAAGCTGTAAACACAACACTGACACATGATCAGCTTTTATATTGATATGGCGAACTTGATGAACATGTTAGCAAACAGTTGCTAAAGCCCCAAACAAAGGGCGGAAAGACGGTGAAACTGTAGAGTCAGGTGATAATTCTCTGTGTGCTCAACACTACAAGTTACTGCTTTCACATACCAGTCATTTGATCAATTATTACAATAAAAATATTGATTACAGCTGCTTTAAAGTCCATGATGTAAAAGTACTATAAAAAGTAAAAGTGACTTTCCCCATTAGATATGCACATACATCAGGCTCCTATTTCGGTTGTAACAGTTTAAAAGTGTCCTTTGCTTGTTTTGAAGCCGTGCTGGTGGATTTGTTGCAGTTAACCTGCTGTGAAAATGTCAGGAAAGGTGTGCAACCTTGTGAGAAGTTTGAGTGCACTTCATTTCCCAGGGAAGTGCAACCTGATGAGCGTTCAGTTCCACACAACGCACTGTGTAAAGCACACCTGATGGTCCCAGAGATCACATGGCCAGCATCACATGGCAATGAAGCCTTAAGATCCACGCACACACACAAAAATATGCATGCAAACACATACCACAGACTTCATACTGTTCTGTTGGAATGTGCATGGATGAGGCTGTAAGGGATCCATATGCTCTGCTGGAGTCACGCTGATTTTAATTCAGACTCTGGGACTTTGAGGACTTAATGCTCATCAGCAGAGGGCACAGATATACAGGTTCACCAAGGTTGACTTCAGGGCAGTCTGCATATTTCAGCTGAGCAGAAAGTCTTCAACCATTACAACTGCAAATACAGAAGCTACTCACCAACCTGGTAACTTTTTATTATAAACCCCCTTTTATAGTAGGAGGTAGGAGACCCCGGGGTAGACCCAGAACACACTGGAAGGATTATATATCTCATCTGGCCTGGGAACACCTTGGGGTCCCCAAGGAGGAGCTGGAAAGCGTTGCTGGGGAGAGGGATGTCTGGACAACCCTGCTTAGCCTGCTGCCACCATGACCCAGCCCCGGATAAGCGGAAGAAAATGGATGGATGGATGGAGCCCCTTTTATAATTTAAAAGTTCTTTGATGTTTTGTGTTGTGGCTCTAGGGAAGGTACTGTCAGTCTGCCGGTCAGTCGGACAGTCAGTCTGTCCACCACTTTGATCCACACTGAAATATCTTAACAACTATTGGATGGATTGCCATGACATTTTGTCCCCAGAGGATGAAGTCTACTGACTTTGGTGATTCTCTGACTTTTTCTCTAGTGCCACCAGCAGGTCAAAGGTTTAATTTATCAAGTGAAATATCTTGACATCTACAAGATGGATTGGCACCACATTTGGAACAATTATGGTTCCCCAACACTCCCTACTGATTTGGTGATCTCCCTACTTTTCCTCTAGCGCCACCATGAGGTTGACACTTGTGGTTTTGAGTGAAATATCTCGACAACTATTGGATGGATTGCCATGAAATTTGGTTCAGACATCCGTGTCCCCCTCGGGATGAATTGTAACTTCAATGATCCCCTGACTTTTTCTCTAGTGCCATCATCAGGGCAAACATTTGCATGTCTCCAATACTTTGGTTTATGACCAAACACCTGCAAAACTAATGACATTCCCATCAGCCTCAGCTATACTTTGTGTTAAGTGCTAATTAGCAAATGTTAGCATGCTAACATTATAAACTAAGATGGTGAACATGGTAAACATTACATCTGCTAAACATCAGCATGTTAATATTGTGAATGTCAGCACAATATTTTAACTTTAACTGAGCAGCATAATACAAAAAATACAAAAAGGAAATCTCATTTGTTTAGGTTCTTTACTGATGATGACACTGTGTCTTATAGCATTGCAGCCGCTTTACTCAACTCTTTAGGCAACCTTCCAAGAGATGAATTTCGGAGGGTCAGTGTTGGTGAACTCAGTCTCCATTTGCGTGGCCTCATCTGTAAAACAACAACAAAACAGGAGCAAAGTGGCTGTTTTCATTCACAGCTTTACATTCAGTGATTAATATGCTTTGTTTTGTTCATCTTGGTGATGCAGGTTTTTTTACATTAATTTGGGGGACATTTTGTTTTTATTAAATAGTTGACAGTGGAGATGTGACAAGAAATGAGGGGAGAGAGAGGGGATGATATGCACCGAAGGTCCTCAGCCAGACTTGAACTGGGGACTTTGGGAATACATGGTCAGCATCTTAAACCCAAGGCCACCCCATGATACCATTAGTTAAACTGGCACCAGTGTCTGCAGTGTTTTCATTATTCTCCAGCCAGCTCAGCTCCTCCAGTGGGAAAATAGTAGTGTCCTATGTTGGGATTTTAAAGTGTACTTTATTGTAATTTCTCCATCGTGACCATATAACTCAGTATGAAGCTAAATTTAGTGCAAGAAGACACCGTTTCTCTTTGCAACTGGGTTTATGGGAAACACATTCATTGAACAAAACACCAGCACAAACTAGCAGTGTGAAATATCAGTGTCTCATTTGTTTATGGAAGTTACCCGAGTATCATAATTAATCTGAGATATGTCGATTGTGGTCGTGCTATATTCTGAGGGTTCTTGTTTTGTTTTGTGTGAGTTCAAAACAAAATTCCTGTCAACTGTGCTGAAATGGCAGTAGTGGTCAGTTGTGTAAGAGGGACACAGCTGTACAGTAAAATATCTCAGCTGGTGATTTTGATCAACATCGTGCCCTCAGAAGTGTTGGGAATTAATTATGTCTTCATCCACGCAGCGTGATTTCATCCTCCACGGACACGACAACTTACCGAAGGTGTTCAAAATGCTGCAATGACTCGCATGCTTTGACTTTACATAATTTGAAATGCATTTATTTATGGGTGGAACAGTTCATCATGTGGCATCTTCATATTGTTGCACCACAGAAACCAAAGTATTTTTGTTTGATTTATAGTAAAATATGATCTGAATGCGGACAGTGTGAAATCAGTCATGATACAATCCATTCTACATTGTTCATATTTGACCTCACAGAAAGTACCTTTAACCTGTATATAGAATTATATATACTGACTGTTTTTACCTCATATTTTTTCAGCTTCCAACAGTTGTCATGTTAAAGAGGTGGACTTGAGGCTGGAAGGTTGCTGGTTCAAATCCCTGCACAGACAGGTAAATAAAAAGTTATTACGACAGTTTCTCGGCTCGTTCAGCAGCTGTTGTTTAAGTGTTGTTGAGCAAAGCAGCACGGACTGGTGTGATTGTGAAACAGGGTGTTTTACAGGGTTTCCCCCTGGATAAATAAAATACCTAGAAATGTTTTTATAGTTGAGGTTCGCGCACAATCTCCTTCAGTTTTGTACTGTGCAAGTTAATGAGTGGAGGTTAACTCCGTAATGACTTACATTATATAGATTACGACAGTCTGTTTGGCATTTAGAGGATAAGAGTTGATGCTTGTGTTGCATCAGACCTTTCTGTGTACAGACCCAAAGACTTCATCTGTTTCAAAACCTAATAGTGAGCGATGAGTGGAGTATTTAACTGCGCCTAAACACGTTATGATTCCCTAAATTTCCACTGAACATGAGTTGAGTTTTTATCGCTTCGTAATACAAGAGCTGTCCAGAAGTGTTAAAACAAGGCTCTACTCACAGAGCAGTTGATTTTGGGGGAGGATGACAGCACAAGCCATCTGCTAACTACTACTACCATGATACTTTGCCTGGCGGTAACCCATGTGCTTCCGGCTGGCTACCAGAGGCAGGTGCTGCGTGCACATTGAAATCATGACGGGAAAATTAAAGTAATTTTCACTCGGTGGAAAACAACGTATCCTCAAAGCATAATATGACAAACTGCCAAAAACGAGCCAACGGGATGCAGCAGCCAGACTTGGTGTTCCTCAGGCTGCAGTACGTACTAAGCTAAGTACAGTAATTTAATTTGTATAGTCATTTGAAAAGCGTTTGAAACAGCTGTACTGTGTTTTGAATCAATAGATTTCAGTAAATAGCGAAGCTGTCCCTTTAATTACTTTATATTCATGTAATAAATATACAAATGCTAATTAGACGGTAATCTGTATGAGAAATAAAGAAAAAGAAAATGGTTATTATAATCATCCGCTTATAGTGATCAATTTGACCCGGACAGATGTGATCACTGTAAGAGGTTTCCACTGCGTAAC
The DNA here is from genome assembly GCA_002120245.1 of Maccullochella peelii. Lineage (NCBI taxonomy): Eukaryota > Metazoa > Chordata > Actinopteri > Centrarchiformes > Percichthyidae > Maccullochella > Maccullochella peelii. The sequence goes on along the minus strand of LKNJ01000629.1, from coordinate 119,145 downwards.
ATCACTATGCTTGACTGAAAGCTCTAATATCTGTAATCAATGTAATTACAGCATACAGCACATGTGCCACCTGCATGTGTCTCACTTACATGCGACCAGTGACTAATAGCTTCTACTCTGCCTTTAATTACCCACATTCATAATAATTATTTTGGAGGAAATTAGATTGAACCGTGCAGACAGTGCAGCCGCATGGTACAGTGTCACTCTTGTTCAAGGACCTTAGTTGGTTTCCGGCCCAGACCACCATCATCTTCATCATTATTATTATTATCAGCATTGACATCATGTGAAAGTTGGAGAAATCCTACAATCTTGAGGCTAATTAACTTTTAAAAACACCATTGAGTGAAGTGAAGAAAAAAGGAAAATCCATCTCCAGCTGAAACAATTAATCATGAATTACTGTAACAATTGATTAGTTGATAAACTGAAAATTAATTGGCAACACTTTTGATAATTGATTAATCATTTAAGAAAGAAAAATGCCAAAGCTTCTCTGGTCCCAGCTTCTCAAATGTGAGTATTTGCTGCTTTTCTATGGTTTCATCCCAAACTGAGTATCTTCAGGTTTTGGACTTTTGGTTGGACTAGACAAGTATTAGCATCAAAATGTATTTAAAGAATCAAAAGTAAAAGCACTTGTGAGTGAGTGTGATATGTTATTGTAGGTCTACACGCAGCATTTTATATTGCAGCTGGTAAAAGTAAAGCTAATTTCAGCGACTCTATATACTGTTGGGTTGTTTAATCTGTATGATGCATGTTATTTTAAAAACTCATCATATAGTTTGTGTGTAATATCCTAATCTGCAATGTATATAAATAAATCTAGTGGAGTAAAAAGTACAATGCCCTCTGATGTGTAGCGGAGTATAAAGTAAATACGTAGATACACTCAACTAAAGTGCCTCAAAATTACTTTCCACCACTTGTACTAATAAATTTGGTCCAAAACAGACCAAGCAATGAAAAACTGAATTTTTAAACATAATTACCACCAAATTTTACATCATAATGTCAAAAGTGGCAAAATAATAGTGGCAAAATAATAATTATTAAATCTTGTCCAGCAAAATGTGATTACATCATCTTTATTTGTTCAGATCCAGTGAGAGATGAAGTATTAGCTGTTTGGAAATTACCTGGTCACTTACTTCCCCTTATTTCCCCTTTTAATTAGCGAGTCCACGTGGTCTGGGGTCACAACCTTTCCAAGAACTTCTATGTACAAACCACCACAGCCTGTGCTCTGTCTCTGTCTTACAGTTAGTCAGTCAAGAAAAACAACATACCAGCAGCTAATTTGTTTCCCCGTGAAAAATGAATGGAAACCTATTAGTCGGAAGATGGCGGTTAAAATCCATTTCTACATGAAGGCGGGTGTTTCGGGTCACATCTCGGACCTGTAGTCGAATCTCCACGGTGTCTGGAGGACCTTGTGAATCACGTACAGATAATCAGACAAAAAGGAATTTGTCCCTCAGGGTCATGTTGCGCGTCAGACACATTCCCACATTCTGTCTTCACCAGAAAAGAAGTAAAAGTTGAGACATTATTCAGAGAGTCACAAGATTTCAGTCATTTTTTATTCCTGTGTCACACACAGGTACATGTTGTTTCACTGATCCCCTGGTTACGTTCCATGTTTTCCTGCTTTTTGACATTTTGAACAGTTGCTACTGTCACTTTATTCATCTGTTGCCTTTAAAACCATCTATTTCTCAATGTATTACCACACAAACCACATTCTAACTAAGTGAGTAAGTCAACTTTATTTCTATTGCACCTTTAAAACTCCACGGGTGCACATAAAATGCAATACAACAAGAATTTTATAAAAAATAAAACTAAATAAAAAGAAAAACATAAAATAGAGCTGAATTGACTATTTTGATAACTGATTATTTTTCAATTAAAAATACCAAACAATCCCGAATTCCAGCTTCTTAATCATGAGGATTTGCTGTTTGACTTATTTGTGATAGTACATCAGTAATTTGGTAGGTTTTGGATCACTGACTGGACAAAACAAGCTTTATGGAGACATCAACTTGGGCTTTAGATATCCTAAGGGGTATTCACTATTTTCTGACTTTTTGTAGACCAAACAATTAACTGATTAATCGAGAAAATAATCGGCAGATTAATGGATGGATTGATTAGTTGCAGCCAGAACATTAAACCATTAGACTAATAAGTTTAGTAAACACAGCCTATATAAGGATTTAAACCAGAGTTATAGCTTTGCCAGAGTAGAAAAGCCTGAAGCAGCCTTTTTAGACCAGCGTGGGGCGCTAAAGCTCCTCACTAAAACCAGACCAATGAAATTATTTTAGTTAGCAGCTCTTTAAAGAACCGCTCCTTGTCATCTAATTGCAATTAATTTAAAAAAAACACATACTTCTGAGCAATAATATAAAATACATTAAAATAAATGTGCAAAGAAAACAAAATAAACAAACTGTTTATCATTTGAGGAGGGTAATAACTCAATAGTACTGGCCAAAATATTACAAAAGCTACCTCAGACTACCACTGCTACATGTTGGCAGCCCCAAATGGCAGAAGTAGATACTGTAGCTGTGAAATTATTACTTTACCTCTTGTTTACCAAGCTAACTAGCGTATAACATTAGTTACACATAACCAAAGGAATGAGAGAGCAATAATGATGTATTGTTACTGTGTGTAGATTTCTCTAGACAGAGCGCTTACACTCAGATAGGTTCACAATTTCTAAAAGTCTATCTTACAACAACAGTCAGGTGTCCAGATGAACTTTGAAACTGTTTGCTTGCTGAAATCATTCCTCCTGTTCATATTGGCCATTAAGAGATCCCTTCCTGATGCACTTTCAGTGGAAGTGTTGGGGGACAAAATCCAGTCTTCGTTCTGTGCAAAAACATTTATCTGAAGCTAATATGACGTTTCAGCTGTCAAGTTAGTATCTTTAAATGTTACAGTCATTTTAGTACAAAATTCACACACACACTTCCACACAGAGGTGAATTTCGATCTTAAAAGATTGTAACTGTGGAAGATATCCAATTGATTTGTCTCACTCAGACATGCTGAAGCCTCACATTAGCTTCAGATAAGCTTTCAAAAACATTTTTGCACAAAACGAGGACTGTGGATTTTGTCCCCCATCACTTACATTGGAAGCATGTTACATAAGAAGGGATCTTTCAATGGCAAGTATGAACAGGAAGAATGATTACAGCAAGCAAAACCTGTTCCAGTGTTCAAATGGTAGCCTGACTATTGTTTTAAGACAGACTTGAAAAAAATGTGAAGCTAATCCTTTAAGTTTTGATTCTGCCTGTGAGCAGTGAAGTGATCGTGCCCAACATTAGAACTGATCACACCTTACACATCATTTACACTGATAAAACATGCCTTTCTTTACATTAAGAACCCGCCAAGTGCTGCTGGCTCTTATCTATCCATCAGTCCAGTCGGTCCATCCCATTGTTTTGCAGCAGCAGAAGTTGTTTGTTCTGTGAGTGTGTGTGCTGAGTCAGCCTGGCTTTACTCCACCGCAGCAGTCTGATGTCTGCCTGCAGAGAAACATTAAACCCAGACGGACACACCGCAGCACTCTGCTGGGCTGCAGGCTGACATTTAGACATTTAAACATCTATACCACACCTTCAGTTTGACTGTGACTAATGTGCAGTGTCATCATAGATAGATAGATAGATAGATAGATAGATAGATAGATAGATGCATGTTTGAATATAGGAGTGGCTTGACAGTCAGACACGCTCTCTTCACATGTGTTTAATGATTAGCATTAGCGGTGGTTGTGTGCAGTAGTGCACGTGTTGCTCCTCCCCGTGTGTGACCACTCCCTGAATTCCAGCACCAGAGGCCTCTCACCACCAACATCTACTGTAACTCTACGTCTCTTGTCTTATTCTCTGGGGTGAAATCAGACTCAGTGATGCGCAGAAAGAAGGATGAAAAAAAAAAAAGACTACGCAGTAAGAAAAAAAAAAGTATGCTGCAAAAGATTCATGTCATGTTTTATCTGTTAGTTTCTTTGGCTGTTTTATAGTAATAATAGCACAACCAGGGACAGAGGAACAGATACAAAACAAAGAAACCACAGAAAAAGACACAATTTAGGTTCCATGGAGCCACGTTTAAGTGGATTTCATCCTAGGCAGCCATATGGGAAGCTTGTTGTTTTTCTTGTTTAAGTAGAATCGACAGAGGAAGGAGGTAACTGAGGACACTTATTAAAGTCGTGTAGTCAAGTACAAGTTTGAGGAAATGGAATTTTTATTTGATTATTCCCATTTTGTGAGACGTTGCTCTCTTTTTACTGCGCTGAATTTATCTGGCAGCAGAAGTTACTACTTAACTCTCAAGATGAAGACTTTTGAGTGTAAGCTGTTTGAATTAATTGCTAGAGTTCAAACTACCAAATAATACACCTCCTAAATACTGCTTACATGTTCACACATCAACAATTTAACAATGACTATTTTTAATACTTAATTAATTTGTTTGATAATACCACCTTTCCTGTAATGCAGGATTTTTCCATTGTGGCGTTGCTGTTTTTGCATGTAAGTAAAGGATTCTAATATTGACCTGTAGAACTGCAGATGTGTCGTCAGCAGAGGTGAGGGTGAAACATGAGATTAGGCCTCTCACTCAGTACTTTCCATGACTGGGATAGTTTCCAGTGACATTCCTAGGAACCCCACTGTAAGAACTAGTGGTACTCATTTTACTGAAGAGCACAGACGCTGGCTTTGTGCGAGGATCAGGTTCATGATGAAGCTGCAAAAACACCAGACTCCAGGATCAACTAACACCACCAAACATGCTTTTTGTATTTGCACTGTCATGCTTTCACCATCAGCACACATGTATTTTCAGTCAAATGGCCACCAGAGGGCAGCCTTGGCTTCCATTTGACCCTTCAGCCATGTGTGGAAAAACATGTAGTGGGAGATTTTGCCCTGCACTAAGCGTCCCAGGCTGTGTAATGCCTGCAACAAGCTCTACCATTTAAAGGCTGCAGGTTGGACATGTTTACACATTTGGGTTAGCCAGTCACAGTAAAGAAAGCAGGATTTTGGTGGTCTGAGAGAAAGATTTCCCTTGGAGGCCGACCTCAGGGCATAAAAAGTCCAGTAGATACAATAAAAAAGGCAGAGCCTGTCCATAAACCATATGCAGTCAGTTATGTATTCACTAATACCTCATTGTGTTTGCATGGCTGGTGTGCAGTAAGGCATGTTTTTTGAGAGGTTGGCTGTGTAATAATTTGTTACATGATCAGTTTTTTGTAATCTGGATGTTACGTTTGTGTCTTTGACCCAAAAACATGCGATGTTGCATAATGAGACCTGTTTACAGTTTGTCAAAAGGAATCAAGAATCACACAAGGCGCAGTTCGGGTATTTTTACTGTATTATTGAATAAAATCTATAAAATATTCCACAACAAAAAAATATAATACATTATTAATTATCATCTCATTACCTTGCAAACTCATCCTTCAGTTAGTTATATCATAATCAGCATCAACAACATACAGCTTGTGCTTTACAGACCTTACTGACACTCTGTACTTTCATACAATTATAAATAACACTGCAGCTTTCTGCTTTTTGTATTCAGTTCTGTCCGATAGATTATGTAAATGAAAAAAAAACAACAGAAAAGTGGATTTATTTCACAGGCTGAAATCCAACAGATTCACACTGTATTTCCATGCAGTGCCATCAGGAGCAAAAACAAGTTGTCAGAGCAGCAGTGTGCTCCTCATACATCTCATGTGATTGGTCAGTGCTCTGAGTCTGGGCAAAACAAGCTCTAAACCCCTCCTACTGAACAAGTGACGCAAGCTTCTTCCTTCCACCCCTCCTCCTCCATGTCCTCCTCTTATTTTTCCCTCCTGGCCGTCGCTGCCACCTCCTCCCTCAGCTAGTTCACTGTCAGCTTGTCAGGAAACATTAAGCTCATATGCCACTAGTGTTCACTGAGCACAGAAAAAAGGCCAAGAAGAAGAAGGAAGAAACGATGGCGGTTCTGGCGTTCAGTGCTTTACATAACACCTCTCCGCAGCTCTTAGGTTTTTATCAGTGAAGCTCGAGCTCAGACAACCAAAAAACCCTTAACACGAATAAAAATTAGGTTCAGTAGTAAGGCACGTTGTCGACATGAGACGAGAGAGACATGAGGACGGATTGCTTTGGTCTGACAGGAAAGCATTGGATTCCATTGGATTGGATTTTTCAGCCGAGTTAAAACGATGAAATAAAAAACACTAAATGGTTTCTTTGAGTGACAAGACAGTCCATGGCTCCCGGTGTAAAACAGGAGTGTCCGGGTAAACCAACAACAAACAGACATCAGGAGGTAGAACAGGAGTAAACCACAGATGGTGAAGGTCGAGCATCAGCTTCATTGCAGCCCTTCACTCACTGTATCTCTTCTACTGGACAGGTGATTGGAGTTTCAGGTAGAAACACATATAAAACTGTTTTTAAAAAACTCGCAACATTGCAATAAAAATTCATACCATCATGGCTATAAAAATACACAGGCTTCTGTTGTCATTTACAATTCTGAGACATGGAAAAGTTGTCCTGATTGTTGACTTGAGGCGATCAGCTCCTCAGTCAGAAGCAGCCTGGGATTACATTACTATTACTATACATTACTATTTAAAATACCTGTTTTATGTTCATGACGTGTTGCGTTTACCGTAAATACAAGCTGCCGAGAAGGATAAACTGTTCACGTCAGCCTCATGCTGAAAGGATGAGTAGATTTCTTATACAGCCTCTGATAGTTTGTCCCATTTGATGTCACAAATGGTGCAAGAGTGTCAACAAAAGCAGGAGACATGGCAGCCAATACACTGACAGTCCAAAGTCATTAAGAATCTAAATTATAAGTTACACTCACACCCAAACAATAGACTCTACATACAAAGAACAAAGAACATCTGCTGCAGTTTGTGGTTGATTTTTCATTCATAAATAAGAATAATATTAGATAAAGGCGTTCCAACAAGTTAAACATTTTACCCTTTCTCTATCGGAGCAACAAGATGTCATCCATTTTTCGCGCTTCTTGTGATACGACGTGAACGTGGCATTCGTCTCCAGGGATTGAAAGCTTACTTCTTTGGCTGGTAAAACCCCAAATTCAGTGGCCACATTCTTCTTTTCACAAGCCAAATAAATACATAGACCATCCACACTCTGACTGCTGCATGAGCACAGCCACAAAGTCTTTTGGCTGATGTCAGTTTCTAATTGAAAGATCCTACATGGAGCAATAAAAACCATTCATATGGAAAGGAATCCCAGGCCTTTGCCCTCCTGGCTGGCTGAAGCACAGCCTCTTAAGTAATTGAGGGGATTTCAATTAATAATCAACCCAGGTCTGATCCAACAGCCTGAGTGACGCACAAACCATGGCTGCTCAGGTTGCTTCTTCCTGAGTGGTGGATTCACACAGAGAGGTGCTGCTGCTTTTACTAACAATTGATAAAAAGTGGCATAAACCACTGTGATATTGGAAATTTAAGGCTCCATCTGCATTTACAGTTTTACCGAAATCTGTCACACTGCATCAGTTTGTGCTGTCTAATCCTGTCCGTTACAACACTTCCCTTACAAGTGTTGCACTGCACGTTTGATGTGCCAACTTTGTCTAGACATGCCTCATCTGCTTTATAACAGATTATTCGCCCACTACTCAAAACACAACCTGTCCTGAAACTACAGTGCTATCTGGTCTGTTTCCTGCTTGAATGTCAAACTAGCTTGACTACCGTTTAATTCCACTGAGACTTCTAGAAATAACCGTATGTGCCTTCACACAGTTATCCACCTGAGTATGACAACGACAAAACAGTATAAAGTGTTTAAGGGTGGATGTTTTCTTTTTGTTTCCTAATTTTAAGACATTTTAAACTGAATTCTTTATCTGCTCATGTACTCAGGATGTTGGATGTGTGCGTAAGAAGTATTGTTTTATTCTACCTAAAACTAACTGCAGCTTAGAACTCATTTTCAACCAGAATATCAGATGGCGCCCTAAAAGTCCAAAGTCACGTTAGAGTCAGTTAACCCTCAAATGATCAGTCCTTGTTCCCCGCCTCCACTGTCAGACTCCGAATCCTTGATTAACCAACTGCAGTAAATGTTCAGGAGTTCGCCCTGCCGATCAGGACTTTACCAGAATCTCCATGATGTGGTCCAGCTCATTCATGTCCATCAGACATGACTGGAGACTCCCAGCTGAGGCATGGCTGGGAGAGCGCATTTTCACGTCCTCATCCGCCCAAAGTGACACACTGCCGGGCCACGGGGAGCCCGCCGCCCAGGCAGAAGGCAGATCTGAAGTCTCATACATCGATGTGTCAATGTCTTCAAAGATGTCGTCCAGGGAGAGGTCGCTGAGGTAGCCCATGGCATTTACTGCATCACTAAAAGCATTGATCGTCGCAGCAGGCAGTGATTTCGGGTCGGGCGAGCTGTTTGCCTCCTGAGGGGGGAATTCTGGGGACAGCGGCGGCGACAGAGATAGGTTGTCCCCATCACCCTCTGCACACCCGAGGCATGTAACCGACATGTCCTCCCTGAAGTCGTTCCTGAGAAGGCAGGAGTCGGCGTGGACGCCATTGAGGAGTGCCTCCGATGTGCAGGTTCCCACCCCGTCGCTCCGCATGTCCTCCTGGATCTGCCTGAGCGTGTTGATGAGCAGCACGGAGCGACGCAGGCTGAGCTCCATCCCGGCCTGGTAGCTCTGGAGCTTCTCCAAGCAGAGGCCGAGCACCAGCTGACGCTGCTGCAGATGGCTCATGTCGGATTTGGACTGGCCCACAGGGAACCTGCCCTCATCTTCCCTGTCTTCCTCCCCATTCTTCTCCTTTTCTGCAGCAGCAGGGAGGGTCTCGGCCTCCAGCTCCTCCAAGCAGCTCCACTTCCGCTTCACGCCGCGACCCAACATCGACCTAGATTACAGATTACCAGTTACACTTGATGAACAATGCATTTAACAAATATGGATTTTAAAGACAGATATATTAATGTTTCTGTAGTAGTGCAGCAAATATTAATACTGTTACATTTTTACAAAATAACACCACAAGAATTCAGTGGTTTTCTGTAAAATTGCAATTTTGTCAAACTGGAAAATTGTATAAATTAGTGTTATCAACTCTTTAAGACAGACTGACCCAATCCAACTTCAATAGTAGGAAAACTGAAATATTTTACTGCCTTTAGTCAAAAAATCAACTCAATCAGACTTAACAAGGTGACAGACAAAACATGCTGAGAGACACTAAAGCTGCAACTAACTATTATTTTCATTATTGATTAATCTCGGAGAGAAAAGAGATCCAAATAAACAAATAGAAAACTAAGAAAACCAAATAATTTTACAATTTTTATATTAAAAAATTATTTAACTGATTAATTAATAATCAAAACGGTTGCCGATTAATGTTCTGTAGATCGATTAATTGACTAATCAAGACACAAGCACCTGTAAATTTATAGTGTTTGGTGGAGACTTTCTGTCTGCTCAAGTACTGTCCTTCAGTACAATTTGGAGGTACTTTACTTGAGTATTTCCATTTTATGCTACTTTATATTTACACTCCGCTACATTTCAGAGGGAAATATTGGACTTTTTACTTCACTACATTTATTTGACACCTTTAATTACTAGTTACTTTGCAGATTCAGATTATTAATACAAAATATAAATCAACTAATAAATTAGAATGTATTATTTTAGATTACTGTGAGCTACCCAGCAGTATATAAAGTAGCTGAAATTAGCCTCTAATACAATAATCAAATATTATTCTGAAATGTACTTCTACTTCTACTTTTGGTACTTTAAATACATTTGAATGTTGGACTTTTACTTAATAGTGGTAGAGTGTAGTAATAGAGTATTATTACACTGTAGTATTGCTACTTTTACTTGTGTAAAATATCTGAATACTTCTTCCACCACTGCTGAGACCAGGTGATTTTTTGCCAGGCTGCATTGCCATGTAATAAACCTTGCATCCAGTTAATGTAACAGCACCAATCTAGCAACCAAGGCTAGTTTTCACATTCACTTTCAGTTGACCAGCTCCAAAATAGGTTTTGCTAACATCAGAAATAGACTAAATGCAAGTTTACAGGGTGAACGTTTGAGTTTTTATGAACATTACAACTGCTATGACTCACTGTTAGACACCCCTGCAGAATGACTTTACTCATCCACACAGACATGGCTTAGTTAGCTATAGGTCATTTTCTCTCAAATGTTTCCCCAAATAACAAACGGGTACACATGAAGCCCCATTCGATGAGAGTTTGACCCCCATTTGAAGAGATTAAAGCTGCTTGGTCTGATTTAATAGATAGATGAACAGTCGACCAAAGTAAAATGTATGATTAAAGAACTTTTTAAAAGAAAAATTGTTTTAATACACATCCCTCTCTTTAAAGTAGTAAAATAAGGGAATACCTACCTACCTATCTACCCCCTCAAGAACACCGCCAACCCCTGAACGGTCCCCGGACTTCACTGGAGAAGCACTAGCTCCGTTTAAACCAAGTTAAAAAAGGAAAACTTGAGGACATTTTGCGTGATTAATAAAAAAAATAGTTTAAAAAACGAACCTGACGTGCCCTTCGATAGTGTCATGAGTTGTGTGAATCCGTCGTGTCTTCGGTTCGTTTCGTTTCCCCGCCGCGTTCCTCTCTCTGCTATGGAGCCCCAGGAGTAAGAGGAATGTTCCGTCCATCCACAGCGTCTGGGGGGAGGAGGCGGAGCCGCGGGAGCACCGGAGCTCATGGGCGGATGTGATTGGTAAGTTCACCCGCTGATCAAGCCTCCGCCCCCGCCACTCACGGGGCAGCGAGTGTGCAGCCGTTTGTTCGGAGAGCGAGCTGCCGCTGCGTTCAGGCGCGTCTCGTAAAAATCGGACACAACATCGGAGCACACGTAAGTGGCGAAAGTGGTCAATGTGGTCGGGAAAAATTGGGTTTTATTATGCCACGCAGTGGTAGAAGAAGTACTAAGATCTTTTACTTAAGAAATAGTAGAACCCACAGTGTAAAAACACTATGTTACAAGTAAAAGTCCAGCATTCTGGGCGGCTGTAGCACAGAGGGTAGTGCAGTTGTCCATTAACCCCAGGTTTGGTGGTTTGATCCCGGCTCCTCCTGTCCACATGTCGAAGTGTCCTTGGGCAAGACACTGAACCCTAAATTGCCCCCGGTGGAGGCCAGCATGGCAGCTGTGTCCCCATTGGTGTGTGAATGGGTGAATTAGACTACTGTTAGAGCTTAGATTACTGTTACAGCGCTTTGGGAACCGTTTCAACGGTTGAAAAGCGCTATATAAGTAAAAGTCCATTCCATTCAAAATTCAAATCTTAAGTAAAGCATTAAAATATACTTAACGTACCAAAAGTAAAAGTACTCATTATGCAGAATAGCCCATTTCACTGGATTGCAATTAGTGATGCATTAATGTAAGCATCTACTTACACTACTTTATATACCCTACTGCTGGCTTAATCTATAATAACAAATTATTTTGGACCAGTTTGGTTATGACATATTGTTATTAATAACTTTCGTTCTGATCTTTGACTCTTTAACTTTTGTCACATGTTCCTTTTTAATGATACAATAACACAGGGCTTCTACATTTTTCTGGCTTGTAAACCTGTTTTTATGCCAAAAATCTCATGACACTGTGATTTAAAAAGTTGTCAAGTTGTCATGTGAGGTTGAATAACAGTTATATACTATCGTTATTTCTATATTATATAAATAATGATGTATTTCAAAAGTATATATCGTTAATCAAACAGTGTTATATAGGAATTAGGTATCAGAAATATCTAGAAGGCCTAGAAACTTGCAGTGAGCACCTGAATGCAGCATTTTAAAGGGACGGATGACTCAGAATGGAAGGAGGGAGAACGTGACCGGAAAAATGTGGAACGCAAACACCAAATAAGGAATTCATTCACGTTTTTTCGTAGCTTCCTCCTGAAGCTGTCACGGCTACACTTCTACTTCTTCTTTCCTCTTCTTCTTCTGAACAGAAAGTAAATTAAATTAAATTACATTACAAAATGATTACATTCATTTTTTTGCTGACCTAAATTTTGTGTCATTTTTGTGACATTTTTGGTGGTAAATTGTTATTATGGTAGTTTCTTTAAAGTAGGTCATCTCTGTTAGACAAACACAAAATGTAACTACCTATATGGTCCATACTGTTATGTCCAACCAAAATGTTTTACTTAAATTTGTGAGAAATGTTTGTCTTGACTGCAGATTTCCAGTTTGGGAGGCACCTGAAGGCAGCATGAGACCTGTTAGCACTTATTAACCCCGACCCCACTCACATTTTTAAAGGTGGTGCAGTCCTCTGACAGCAGACAACGCATGTATTATAAGTAGAGTAGGTTATATATGATATTGAAGGTCAGAGTAATATCTTCCAGACATGTCAGAAGTGAAGAAACATGGTGTCTTAACAGCACATGGTGTAAACTTTGCATTTCTAGTACATCTCTGAAACACATTGCATGGATTTTCTGCATCACATTTACATTTACTCTGTTGCTGCTTTTTAAGACACAATAGCCTCTTTCTCTGATGACTTGGTTTTTCCTCAGGCTGCCTTTTTGCTGACTCACCAAAAGGCCATTAATCTTTAACTATAGGCAAACCAAAACCAGGCGGCAGGCCAACGTGCAGAGTAAGCTAGAATTTTACGAACGAATACCTTTTGACAGTTTCAAACAAGACTTTGAGATTTTGATTTAACTGTTGCATGTTTAAGAATATGAACAGACTAAAAAATAGCATTTGTTATTAATAGAAAACCCCTAATTCCACTGTGAACAGGTCAGCTGTATGCAAGTCCTGTTCTGTTGAATCCATTGCAACTCTCTCTGCATATCTAATGCAGAATCTCACGGTCAAACATCGTCATGTGAGAGCACGTGAGGATAAAGGTCCTACTGCAGCCAAGTCCCAACCAATTCACTCTCAGCATTTTTACGTTATTACAAAGGAAAATCTACTCACAAAAAACACTCAGCAGTTACTGTAGCAGTGCCCTCGAGCAAGGCACCTAACACCTTTAAGATTTACCTGATCTTGGCAGCATTGGATGCTTGGTCTCACTGAGCTCAGATTTAAAATTATTTAGTTTTACATTACTCTAAATGCTGATGCAGTTCACTGATACAGGCCTGTTTAGTGTCTTGCTATGGTACAGACACTTAAAGTAGGTGTTGTACTGGCACAGGTGGTGAAAAGCTCAGTGATCTGTTGCTCTGAATGAAAATAATCATGCTCCACTAGAAACTAGATTAAAGGATAAGGCTGGTGATATTCTATATTTTTCTTAATGTTGACAGATCCGGTGACGAGACCAAACCTGACAATGACGATCCCACAAAAAAGTATTATGTATCCAAAGCTTAATCCTCTGTGCCATAGATCTCCATTATTGTCCACAGACTATTAAAAACACATCAATGAGCCACACACCGTTGCACAGGGTGACATGTTCCTTCAATATGATGAACATGGGCACTGTGGTTTATTCAGGAATCGATCCTGCTGCTGCAAATACTTGTGAGCGCCCCAAATCTGCAGCTGAAAATAGTCCCCAATAAATGCACTATACTTAGTCCTGTTTGAACGTCATTTGCTAAAAACTACAGTGCCCAGTTGTTTCAGGAAATCAACTTTAAAAAAGGTTCATTAAAAAGAAATATATACTGTCTATTACAAGTCTATGATAAAAGTACAAAACAAGTAAACTAGCCTCTGTAGAAAAGGAAACTGTTGATGCCTCATACAAATATAAGTGATCCAACCCACACAATCAATAGTTGCACCATTTATTATAAAAAATATTTACAAAGATGCTACAATGTTTTTTCCTTAATATAAAAAAATGCATACATTTTACAACGGTAATTAGTCTTTGAAGTTCTAGCTCCCATTCAGACCAGAGTGACATCCTTCAGGAGTGTTGTGGTAAGGTATTAAGCGTGTCGTAATACTGTATTTTTGTCAATACATTTTGTTTGCCTGAGTTAATCTCTTCATCACGATGATAAGGAACAATTTTGAAAAATGCGTTTGATTTTCCACATCTTTAGGAGAAAGGCAACTGTTTGCATAAAGGAATTAAAGGACATTTGAGTCGTAATACAATCATTTTGAAACACGTATGACAGAGCTGCATAGTGATTTGAATAGTAACCCGGTTGTTATTATTATTACTAATAATAATTAAAAAAATGTGAGGAATAAATAGGTACTGCATTCATAACGGAGGGCAAAATTTGGATAATTTCATTGGGCCTCATGGTTGATTTGATAAGTCAATGTGGCATGTCTGTACCTAGATATAATAAATACAATAAATAAAACAACAATAAATTAGATTGGGTTAACACACAGAATTCCTCATTTGTTGTACTAACAAATGAGAGAAAGAAATATGGCTTGTTGATGCAGTTATCACCCCGTGGTTTCTCCAAATGCTTAAGGAAAAGCTGTTATTATTGTCATTAGAACTGTGTGTAAAACAGGGCAGGAAACTTACTTAAACTTGTCCACTGGATACTGTAAACTTACCAGAAACAGCCAAATCTTAACCAGCGTGTGGTTGGTAGCTGGCAGTAATTTCCCTGCCCTGCATAAAGCTTTGAGAAAATGAAAGAACAGCGCCTATGAAGTGTGACGATGCCAGTCCTGACACCTGTTACAGTCGACTTGTTATACCAAACCATGGGAAGACACTGTCTCGAGTTCGGCTACATTAAAATCTTAAAAACCGCTTGGGAGGGAAAAAAAAAAAAATATCAAATGATACTTGCAAAATCCCCCAGCTGTATAATGCAAAAAATATATTTCTATATACACATACGTACATATACATATATTCCATTCATAATTGCTCAAATCTTTAGGAAAATATGCATTGATTCATAGATTTGGATTTACAATTTGTTCTGTTTTCTGATGCATGTAGTGTGATGAATTGTTCCTCAGTCCATGTAACAATAAATAGAAATGGACAAAATGGCAGAGAAGAATACGACCAGAAGGAGCTAGTATGACAGAATGTATGACAGACGTAAACATGGAAAGTACGTAAATAAGAATGCATCATGGTATAGGTAATTATCTTTGCCATCTCACAGATATTGTCAAGTTTTGGATTTCATCAACAAAGTAGGAAACTAACGGCTTCGCCCACAGGCCATGGTGGCTTGTGAATCCCCAAATTCATTAATTTCACCCTCACTACTTTAACTGCCAATTACATTTTTTTAATAAAAGAGGAAGATCCCAACAGCAGCTGCCGACTTGCCTAAGTGGCTGTTAGAGCAGACTAACTACACCTCTAACAGCCAATCCCAAAATCTACTTGGCTTGCTGTTAATTTCCCACCTTGTCCCAAAACCTCCAACAATCTCCATGTGTAACAATACCACATACAGAACATGCACATGTGTACTGTGCATAGTCTGGAAAGAGTCTGAGGGATCAGTACAGGCCAGAGGAATGTTCTGAGTTTCAGGATCCCACTATGATCTCCATGATGTGGTCCAGTTCGTTCAGGTCTGACCTGCAGCTCGAGCTGGAGCTCAGGGCCGTCGGCCCGTGAGAGGAAAGGCTCTCCAGCAGATCGTAAGGCCCCATCTTTGGGGCGCTCTGCATGCCTGTCAGCACCGTATCGAGGTCATAGTAGGACGGGTCCACGTCTGAAAACAGTTCCTCGAGCGCAGGGTCAGGGGGCGGCGCCGGGTGCTTGATCTCAAATGTCCCAAAAACCTGCTCCCCTGTCCTGGAGTCTGCGCTCAGGTGGTCCCGGTCTCCTTCCTCTCCCTCCGACACACACTCCTCGCTGTCCTCCTCTTCGTCCTCCTCGCACTCACCGTCTTCCTCTTCCTCCTCCCAGCAGGGTCCCATGCCAAAGGGACCTGCCAGGTAAGAAGCAGAGGACAGCTGGGGGGAGACGGGCGACAAAGTGGACATGGTGACCTCTGTCTCCACGTCTCCCTCCATTACCACCTCCTCAGTGTGGTAGCCTTCCTCCAGACCAACTACTGAGAAGGGTTTCGGGCTCTGCCCAGCCTGAGCTGCTGCGTCAGTCTGCCGGCACAGCACCTCGGTGGCTACCAGGCGATCAGCGGGACACTGGGCGGCTGCCAGGGCCTGGGTCATTATCTGCCAAGTGCCGTCCTGGGTCATCTCCTCCTGGATCTGCCGCACTGTGTTAGCGATGAGCACCGAACGGCACAGATTTGGCTCCACCAGCATGTGGCAGAGCTGCAGCTTGATCAGCGACATGTCAAGCAGCGACTGCCGCTGCAGGCTGTAAGAGGACGTCAGCGTCCGAGCCACTGCAGATGAAGCTGCCGGGCCCTGGTCACCACTGGAGACCGGCTCCTCCCCGGAGTCTGAGAACTTGCGCTTGGTGCCCTTCGGGAACATGTTGTCTCTCTGTGGTGATGGCGAGGAGACAGAAACACAGTCAAACACCAACACTTAGCTGAACATCAACTAATTTATCACACTGACAAACACACAAAATGCCTACTAGCTAAGATCATAGTGAAAAAAATAAGTGCCATGTAATTAATTATGTAAATGTGTGATGTAATGAGGCTATGTGGTGTAGTATTTGTGTATGGACATGAGGGAGCTAGGACTATAATCTGCTCAACAGCAGCTGTGACTTTATCAATAAACTCTACAGGTTTAAACTCTTTATGAACTACAGTAAACAGTAAATTGTTTGTTGTAGTCTTTTTCTTAAAGTTTGCTATACCTTTCCTGTTGAGAGGCACAGGCAATAGCAATGCAGCTTGGTCCCGGCTGCAACGCTTCAAGTACTTTTGTACGAGCGACAAGCAGCTTTTGTTCAGCACCATTTCTGCCCATTTTAGGCCAGTCTGAGGCAAGACTCCTGCTGGGCGGAACAACCACACTTTTAACAGACCACTGAGCCACCGAAAATAGCATGGTTACCAACTAAATGCCGACGCTGCATCAAAGTAAGCATAGACTAGAGAGACCTTTGTCAGAAAACAAAAACAGCACTCAAGTTACATGATCAGTGCACTTAGATTCTTTCCCACTGCCACCTGTGATCAAGAAAATATCCTAATCAATAAGGTGTTTTTAAGGGGTAAAAGTGATAAGAATATGGAAAATAATAGCATTTACAATATTCACAATACAATATACCACCATGAACCACTAATATTTACAAGGGATATCAGGTTTCCAGGTCTACACACGACACGCTTCAAAAACTAGTAGAACAAGATTTTCACTTTCTCTTCACTGAGGGAGGGGAAGAAAAGTAGAGTCAACTTCCTTATTACACACCGTTTGGAACATAGATATGTCTTACAGGAACAAAACAACACTCCTGCCAACATTAAAGGCCCTCTGACTCCCCAAAATAAACGGGATGCAAGTAAATAAGGAGACTTGAGCTCTGAACTGCAGCCTGTGGCATTTAATTTTCCATCAGACAGGAAAATAGAGTGCAGTGTCCAGCTGTGTCTCCTCTGTGTAAAAACCTGTGGGCAGGGTATTTGGGTGAATGAATCCACTTGCTTCAAATTTCTATTTGTGATACATTTTTTACAAAATAATCACAAGAAGTAAAACCAGGGGTACAATGAAAATAGTATTGACACATGCTGGACTGTAAAAGCATAGCATTAGGGTTTACAGAACAGAAATCAAACAGCAAAGAGTTGTTAACAGTTTTACAAAAACTGCCCACTTTTCTGATGAAACCAAGATGAAACTAAATGCACTAGACACTGCTGTTATTGTCACAATTCACCTCCATACCAACAAAGCAGAATTTGTTTTTGTTTAAGTTTTATGATGCCAGGCAAAGCTAAGGCCCTATGATCTATGCAAATTACATACCATCTTACAGTTAACACATTGTAGCACTCAGGGGTGCTGTGCAAGATTTTACAGCCAAAAACTGGGATGACAAAAACACAATTTAACATTTTACATTTAATCAACATATAATCAAACATGTAATCCAAAATAATTGAGTGATTTCTAATTAGGAATTGATTGTAAACGCTCCTTTACGTCAGCATTCAATAAAGGGGAGGTACTGTGCTTCTTTACACACATGAAAACCTGACATAAAATGAGAAAATGGGATCAGCTACTGGCTTCACCTGATTGATCAGATGAATTATCTGGAATCAGCACCATATTTTTGAAAAGTTATAATAACCCATACCAAAAAAGAAGTGAATCTAATGTAAAAAGGTCTTTGAGTCCTCGCTTGCATACAGAATAGCATTTCCTGACAGTGGACAGAATAGGGGAAAAAAAGTCATTTATGAAGGTACCCGGAGATCTAAAATACAAAGGGTGAGAAAACAATTATGGACATATGTTGTCTTCTTGTGTAGTGCATTTGTGGCTGGCCCCTGTTAAACAAGAGACACTAGAGAGAGCTATCTCCCTGAAGAAAAACAACAATGTGTATAAAAAAAATAAAATATAATAAAATAAAACAGAAAATTAAATACAACCAGGAAGACCTACAACCTGAGAGAAAACACACTGCACAGAGAATTAAAAAACAGTTTTGGACATGACAGATTTTGTTTTACAGGTATATTGATAAATCTGGGTTTTTGAACACCCTATTGTTTAGCATTTTGGGGTTAAATCTCAAGGATTCTACTTGGAAATGGATTATAAATACCATAAATATACACAGTAATGGTCAATATTTGTTTTAAATAATTTTCTTTATTGTTAAAAAGACCCAGATCAGACTGGAAATGGCTTTTATCGTGATCATTCTGATTTTGCACCTGTAGCAGACAAATATGCACCAAACAACTGATGCAAAAACATCAGACCTACAGAATGGAAAAGGAAAATTGATACAGATATATTAATTTGCTAATAGTGCTACTACTACTAGGACCAAGCAAGTTGCCAAATTACAATTACATGAACACCCCACCCTGACAGTTTACTTTATAGATAAATATTGATTTTACATATTTTATCTGCTATAGATGCTTAATTGTAGTGATTGAGACCTACAATCAAATCTTAACATTCATTTGATTTAAACCTACACATTCATGTTATGTTCTTATTTATTTAAAGGGCCTTAATAGCAAATGTAGTGTTTTGACAAGATTTAACAAGAAAATGCTGAAACATATGATGTTCCAAAAACCTGTCTAGCAGATATCAGGAAATGAGTAATCAATCAAGTACAAAAAAAAAAAATCACCTCATTGAAATTACGCAAATTGTATTGGGAGTGAGATACTAGTATAACGCAATTATGTCAGACAGTGGTAGGTAAAACATTAACTAATACTAAGCGGAGCTCTTGTGTTGTATTATGCTAGGAGCCAGAAGCCAAACAAAATGCAGCCTCGCTTTACGTCAATGGCTCCTAGCATGACCCATCCCCCACTGCACACTGAAAACCCAGCACGCCGTACTAAATGAATAAATAAACTTACAACACGGCGGCATTAGTTTTCCCCACTTCCCCATTAAAAAAAACATAACGTAACCACTATCCGCCACCATATTATAGCCGTAACAGCCGCTGTAGAGAGCGGTTCGGAGCGGTTGGCCGTGACTGCCGCATGCTTTGTCTTTTCAGCATCACAGCTACCGAGCGACAATGAGGCCATTTTGCGCTAGTAGCTAACAGCTAGCCGGCTAGCTATGCTATGGATCTGACTTTACGCTTATGAGCTCCCCCGCTAGCTAACTGGGCTAAGATGTTCAGTGAAACGGAAAAACGATGCCTCCGCGGTGGTACTAAACGTTTGGCATTCGTCTCGGTTTGGCCTTTTTTTCCTTTTGGGCCGTTTCCTCTTACTCAAATCTTAAAAAAAAAAAAGAATGCTAGCAAGCGTAAAGCTAATTAGCCGAAAGCGCCCACCCACACATCCTCCGCGGTCCTTCCTCCTTTCTAGCCAAAAACAAGAGTTTTCGCCGCGGCTGGGCTGTTAAGTTCCTAAAAACAACAAACGGTCACCCGGGTGCCTGGTTAAAACGACTATCGCCGGGTAGCCGTACTCACCTCGTGTGTGTGTTATTTTATTCCCGTCTCGGTCATAGGATCGACGGCAGGGAAAGCGGAGATCAGGTTCAGATGAGATCATTCATGCCACGGCTTCAAAAACTGAACTACCTCTGTCCTGCTGCTGCTGAGCGGACGGCAGGAGGGAAGGAAGGGAGGGGGAGGGGAGCCGACAAAAGCCAGCCATATGCCTGGGATTCCTCTCTAATGATTTCTCCCTGGTTTTCTCTTCTCCTTAATGCTTTAATTTGACAAACAAGTGACAGCCCGTGGTTGGCATAGAGGACAAGAAATAAAAGGTCACAAGTTATTCTGGATAATCGTTGTGCATTCACACTACATTTACCCTTTT
Source organism: Maccullochella peelii (assembly GCA_002120245.1). Taxonomy (NCBI): domain Eukaryota; kingdom Metazoa; phylum Chordata; class Actinopteri; order Centrarchiformes; family Percichthyidae; genus Maccullochella; species Maccullochella peelii. Next base: position 98,633 of record LKNJ01000629.1, on the reverse strand, counting down.
AACCAAAGAAAAACCAAAATAATTAGTGGTGGGGGATCAGATTATTCACATAAAAAAAACAACCCAGTGGTGGAAACATTTTCTCACGCACAATTGCTTGAATATTTCCATTTGATGCTACTTTATACTTCTACTCCACTACATCTCCCACTGATATATTGTACTTTATACTCCACTACATTTATCTGACAGATATAGTTACACGTTTCTTTCTTCAGATTAAGAATTTTAATTGAAAAAACATATGATAACATCGCACAATACAATGCATTGTTTAAGAGAAGGCTTGTGACCTCTAGTTGGGGCCCCTTGTCATGTTTCTATGAGTTGTTAGCAGTTTTCCCCCCTAAACTTGTCAGATGGTGTCATTTAAATAACTTTAACTTTTTCCTCTCCCATTAATCATCTCACGACCCCTCAGATTTATCTTGTGATAAGAGCCCGGCCCCCAGGTTGTAGTAAAACAGTACATAAAGTAGTTAAAGTTAGCTCCACCTCGACCTGCTACAACAGTACTTTACCTTTAATATTTAAAGTGTATTTTGCTGATAATACTTTTAAAGGACATTCACTTGTAATGGAGTGTTTTTAGATTATAGACACACTGTAAAAATAGCCCATTACAAGTTAAAGTCCTGCATTGGAAATTTTCCTTAATAAGTAAAGTATTATTAGCAAAATGTACTTAAAGTATCAAAAGTAAATCAATGCTTAAAAATTGACCAAGAGTCGGGAGTGTTATGCTATTACAAATTATTTTGTTAGACTGTTATTGCTGATGCATTAATGTGAAAGTGGGAATTTATTGTTGTAGTTGATGGAGCTGGGGCTAATTTTATATACTGTTGCATAATCTGTAACAATGCATCATATTTGACAAACTCACATCTTTTTTACGTAAAATCTTAATTTGTAAAGTAGCTAGTAACTATAGTTGTCAGATAAATGTGATGGAGTACAAAAAAGGACAATATTTTCTTCTGAAAAGTGATAATTAAATAAAGACTGTAACTTTGATGTACTGGTTGAGAATTTAACAAACTTTATGTTTAACCTGATTGTATCTGGTTTATGCACACTAACATACTGACTTAACATCACTGTGTAAGATGAGAATAGTTGTTATGAGCAATGGTCAAATTTGATCCTTTCTCAATATACAATAGATTTTTGATCATTGTGGCCATAATTTACACACCTAAGTAGTCAAGTCAATTTTATTCACATAGCCCAAAATCACAAATTTACCTCAAAGGCTGTTACAATCTGTACTACATACAACACCCCCCTATCCTTGGACGCTCGATTCTGATAAGGAAAACCTCCACAACAAAAACCTTTAACCCGGGAAAAAAGGGGGAAACATCAGGAAGAGCGTCAGAGGAGGGATCCCTCTCCCAGGACGGACAGATGTTGTGTGTACAGAATAGACCAATATAGTAAACATAGATTGTAAACATATATGAAGACTACGGATCTGGGAGGACGTCGAGCAACTTCAGGTGCTGGCAAACAGACCTGAACCATACGACCTCCTCTCCTCCACGGAAACCTGGACGAGGACAGACTACACAAACACACAGGAGGAAAAACTCAACACAGAGAGGAGAAAGGAAACAAACACAGGGGAGAGAGAGAGACGAGAGGAGAGGCTGAATCTCCTGGAGGACGAAGATCCAGATCCAAAACATCTGGAGATAGGCATCAACAGCCAGAGGAGAGAGAGAGAGAGAGAGAGAGAGAGAGAGGGGTCCCAGCACGGCCGATGGTCCAACACAGAGAAGCCTGAGTGGAAAGAGAGGAGAAACTAGGGAGGGAGAAAGAGAGAGATAGGTACAAAGCTCGGATATTCATGTGCTTGTCGGACACAAACAAACATATGCAGAGATGCACAATACAAATGCTCCAACAGTTTTAGGACTGACTAATGGGAGTGCGGCACAGTTAGGTTTGTACATTTTACAGTAAAGTGCATTAAAAGAATCTCTTTCTCTCCGTGTATGAAAAGGAAAAACACAGTTAGTACGTTTAGCTGTAAACTTAATTTGACTTGTATCTCACGCTCACGTAGGCATCGTCGTTGACGCATCATATTCAGCCCTGAGTGAATAATAGCCATCTGTCTCCTGAAAGCTTGGGAGTTCATAGTTTCTCAAAACATCTCCACCTGAATTATTTTATTTTTGTGTGCTAACCATGCAATGTCTCATGCAGAAGCAGTGTTATGTAGTAGTAGTAGTATTAAAAGCAACTTATAATATCAAATTCATTGAACATTGTAAGGCCCTGTTCGTGTCTTGAATTAACACCTTCATTATCGAGATAATTTATATGGATGAGGAATAATATTAAATATATTAAAGGGTAATTCTGGTATTTTTAAACCTGGGCCCTATTTTTTTAACATATTTTGGGGTCTAAATGACTAATATTAGGTACAAAAAGGTTTGGAACTGGTCCAGTATATCGCCTCGTCTTTCAGCAGCCGCAAAACGGGCTGCAATGGCTGCAACGTAATCCTTGTGGGCGACTGCGCCCGTCGAAGTCCGTCCACTAAAAGTGCTTGTTTTTGCCACTGACAGGCTCAGATTGTTATTCTAAGTGTCTGACAACATTATGGAAAGGATCCCTACAGAGACAGACTGTTAAAGAGTAAGATCCTTTTTGTTTAACCAGAAACACCTTCGTCTTCCTGCAACAACTCAACCTCTCGCGAGATTTCAGAGCGAAGCTTCTCCTTGAGCGAGACTTCTGTTTCTGGTTAAACAAAAAAGGATCTTACTCTTTTGCAAAAAGGTCTGTCTCTGCAGGGATCCTCTTTCCATAATGTTGTCAAGTGTGGTTCATTCAGTGTGTTCACATTCATGAAACCAGAGTTACAAAACAGCCAAAATCTCCATCGTAACAAGTCATTTTGTTTAACTGAGTGCTTTTGCTTATTACAGGGTTTGTACAAAGTCTTGAAAGTTTGGAAAATGCTTAATTTTAACCATTATGTTTTCAAGGTTAGGAATATGCTTGAATTTGAGTATAGTCCTTGAAAAATGCTTGATTTTCAACATAATCTGGTGTTTCATCATCGACACAATCACTCATGGAAACCAAAAATCTTTTAATATTTGAAATGAAATGATCCCGTACTCATATTTGTTTGTTGTCTCCTGGCGTTTATACTAACAATCAAAGGCTCTGAGAGTCTGGAAATTTTTGGTTTAGGTACCTTGAAAGGGCTTGATTTTACTCTTAAAAAGCTGCACCAAAAGCTGTATTATTGAGTCCTTAAAATCTTATTCTCCTAAGACACTGAAAAAAACTTTACAGTGGTGTTATTTCAAACTGTTTCCAGTATCCAGTAAATCAACTATCCATCCATCCACTAGCTGTACACACTTATCCCTTAGAGGGTCGCAGGGAGGCTGGAGCCTTTCGCAGCTGGCATTGGGCGATAGGCGGGGTAAACCCTGGACAGGTCACCAATCAATCACAGGGCTGACGCTTAGAGACAATCACGCTGACATTCTCACATTTATCCATTTTGTTTTTGAGTGTCGTGTGCTGAACAGACTGTAAAGCCCTTTGAGGCAAATTTGTGACTTGTGATATCGGGCTGTGTATATAAATTAACTTGACAAATTTGTACATTTTGTGTAATTTTCCTAATTTCCACCTTATTCTGTCTCATTTATACTGACAGCCATTTACAGAAACATTTTAAGTAATGATTTATATTGATTACAGGGTGAATAATCTCACCACTCTGGCACATTTTAATACTATTCTAAGGAGTCAATAACAGATAAATGGAGATTTGTGCAGTGATTTATCGACTTGAATTTATGTATACTGATTACAAATTGCAGCAAAGGAAGCATAAAGTGTAAATGCAATTGGATGCCATTTTGTATCTTGATACAGATGCTTTTAACACCAGATGTTAACAGGGTCTTAAAAGTATGTGTATTCCTCTTTATAGCTTTCAAAGCTTATATTACAAGTTGAATTAAGTGTCAAATTCTAGTATGTTTATCTCTTCCTGAATTTTCCCTTTTACTCAACTAGTCACTGACACATTTAGCAGCCACCTTATGTCTTTTCACTAGTGTTTTCTCTCTAATACTAAGACTACCACACATAACACCCTTTGAGTCTGAATGGCGTAATTATCAGTAATTATCGGTGCTGCTGGTGATGCTTATTACCTCTGCCATGGAGGTTTTTTGTTTTCGCTCTTGGTAATTAGTTTAATCTGCCTTCCTGTGAACGATGTATTTCAGAAATCTAATGACAGATTTTCAATTTTTTAGGAAGATTGCGGGCTTGTGCCAAAAAAACATCCGATTAGATTTCTTCACTGATCTGTGATCTCGTAGGTACAGTAATTATCCTTCACACCAAACCTGGAAGGGGAGTTATTCAGGGTCAGAAAATTAAATTAACTTGATAGGAATGATGTAAAACAAGTGTTTCCTCTGTTACACAGTACAGTGGCGTATGCAGTGATACGGACCGCAGTTTGAAACTGGAGAGAATGAAAACAACACAGTCCCTTCATTTTCCTACTTACGGTCTGATATGTAAATTATGCTTGTTGCTTGGAATGTGTTTACTGTGAGCCATGTAAATGCTCTAGGCAGGTCATTAGGTGTGCAACTGACAATTATTTCCATTATCGATTGTTTAATCAAGCATTTTGTCTATAAAATGTCAGAAAACGGTGAAAAATCACGGTTTCCTAAAGCCCAAGGTGAGATCTTCTGAAGGAAATATTGTACTTTTTACTCGACTATATTTATTTATACTAGGTATATTCAATTCAGTTTTATTTATATAGCGCCATATCATAACAAAGTTATCTCAGGGCACTTTTTCATACAGAGCAGGTCTAGACCGACTCCTTATATTTACAGAGACCCAACAATTCCCACCGTGAGCAAGCACTAGGAGACAGTGGCAAGTAAAAACTCCCTTTAACAGGCAGAAACCTCGAGCAGAACCAGAACCAGAACCACGCTCTGGGTGGGCTGTCAGTGTGTGTATATATATATATATACATATATATATATATATATGCAATACTTTATATATGCAAACAACCAAACAGTATACAGAGTCGCTAAAATTAGCTTTACCAGCCACAAGTATGTAGACCTACAGTAACACTGAGTCACACTCACAGGGGTCACTTTGCATAAGTACTTTTACTTTTGATACTTTAAATACATTTTGCTGCTAATACTTTTGTACTTTTACTTAATTAAATGGATGAAATGGATGTAGGACTGTCATTATTGATTAATCTATCACATACTCTTTTGATTAATCACTTAGTTCATTCAAGTAAACAAATGCCCAAGCCTAACGTGATGTCTTCAAATTGCTTGTTTTGTCCTATCAACAGCCCAAAACTCAGTAATATTCAGTTTGTAATGATATAATATATTATAATGGTCGACTAATTGATTAACTGATTAATCGTTTCAGCTTTACGTGTCATTTTGACAAAGCAGGCCTTTGGATCACCCAGTTAATCTGTTTTATCATAGACATTAGCATTAGCCTCATAGAATAATAAAGCACTCTATTGTCAAAGTATTGCCGAAATGAAAAATACATACTCTCCTTGAACACATCTTTTAGAGAACAAAAAAGTACATTTTACTGCTGAAAGTCACTAAACACTGCAAATGTAGTTTTCTCTCTTTGGAGGTGTCCTCCTTTATGACGCGGAACTATTCTTCAGAAAACAACTTCCGGCAGGGGGGAACATTTTTACACCTTTCCACAACGTTCCGTTTCCAGCAATTTCTGTGGCACGGCGGATAAACGCAGGAGCACCGCTTCAGAGCCAGCAGTAGCTAGAGGCTTCTAGAAACAACGTGCACCGGGCAGTCACCGGCAAACAAACCCGCTCTCCGCACACAACGTTACACATTAAAGCTTTTTAAAGCATTTAGCTGGCCAGATGGCTAAGTGGGGAGAAGGAGACCCTCGTTGGATTGTAGAAGAGAGAGCCGATGCGACTAATGTCAACAACTGGCACTGGTGAGATATGATGAAAGGACACTGATTGCTAGCTAGCTTGCTAATGCTAACATCACACATTGAGCCCTTTATTTAATGCCATGTCAAGCTACAGCTGGTATTTTTTGGATTTAGGTCCCCAATGAAGATCAATTAGTTTTCTTCAGTTGTTCATAGGCAACTATGAGTATAAAATGTAGAGTATTATTAAAGTAAAGAATCACATTAGAGGGACCTTATGATCGCCTTCAAGTTAGCTTCGCTTGTAGCTAGCGACTGTAGCTTCTAATACATGCATTGAGGTTGTTAACGACACCGTGCCTGTTACAACACACGTGTTTCAGTGTAATACCTTGCTCTATAGTGTAATCATGTGGTTAGAAATGTTTCGGCAAAGTGACTAAATTGTATTGTGTAGTTTGTAGCTAACGGTACTCGCTTAAAAATATATAAATTGATCCATATTTTGTTGTTCTGACAGTTGTTTCTATCTAGTTCCGAACTCTACGTACTAGTATAAACGTGTCTATAAGTATTGCGGCACATATACTGAATAGTATGCTGTAAAACTTACAAATAAGCTCTTCGTTTCCACACAATGCGTGCTAGCTGGCTGTGGATGTATAGTCCCTTTGGGGTTTGGCCATACCACCTCTATGTTTTAAATGTTTTAAACCAATTGAGTTACTGTGTGCATATCACTGCAGTTTTCTGTACCATATCATACAATATATAATTGTATGTGTTGTTTCTGGCTTCCAGGCAGCTGTAAGTTTCAGTTTAGGTCAGCTCAGTGTAAAAATTAGCTTTAAGCTTGCTTAAGATGGTTAATTCATCACATATGACATCATGTCTGTGAATGTATTTTTGAGTTTCGTTGTGTAGTAAAGCAGTAAAGCCTTCCTGTAACAAACTACACGTTCAGCTGTAAACCAATATAATGTAACTGTGACAAGTAGACTTAACGTTTACCGCACTGAATCAGAAAATTATTAGAAACCAGCAACAGCTACCTGAATGGCAGTATTAAACGATCCACAATGCTTTTGTAGATGGTCAGCAGTGTAGTATAAAATACTGCTAATACAATCATATGTGCTTATCAGAATCGGGTTTATTGTCAAGAAAGTTTTCACATATAAGGAATGTGCCTTGGTAGCTGTTGCTTGTAGTTCTATATAATTTATAGTTAATGAGCTAACACATGCAAACACATTGGTTTTCTTTCAAAACAGAATGTATGCATGTAAAAAAAATAGATTGAAGAATAGATTTTCCCCAATGAGTCTCTCTCAGTCACAGGAAAAAGCTGTTAGGTGTTGATACATTAGGTCTTGATAAGACTTGACATTGTTGTTTTTAGAGCTAAATGTCTATGACTGGTAAGGGGATGAATCCTGCCAGAATATGCCTGGTGTAAAGATAAATTGATCAGTGGTATACTGAGGGAAGCTATGCACCGTTTAGAAAAGTAGGTTTGTAGCTTAGTATACAAACATTCAACAGTAAGGAAACGAAGAACAGAAAATATCATGACACCTACGCAATAGAACACCGTAGATATGAAAGAAGATGCATATTTGTGTTGGACGTGCTCACACCACTGCGGTCTCTGCTGGACTTTTCAGGACTGAACGAGATGCAACAAACTGGTCGTCGGACAAATTGAAATCCCTGGTCGTCGGAGTGACTGTGGAGAACGAAGAGGGGAGCTGTGAGGTGACAGAAGTCAGCAAGTTGGAAGGAGAGGCCTCGATTAACAACCGGAAAGGGAAACTTATTTTCTTTTACGAATGGAACCTGAAAGCTACTTGGACCGGTACGTAGAAGAGAGAGGCTGCTGTTGATTTTGATTTTGGGGGGAATTTGGTTAAATATTTCACATGTCACATGTTTGCTAACAGCGGTGGGTTAGTGCTGCTAGTGCTATCACAGCTGGATGAATACAGAGGAAACAAACAGGAAACTAACTTAATCACCTTCCTGCTGACGTGCTTGTGGCCTGAAAAGGCATGGCAACTTTCTCATTTTGACTGTGAGATGCTTATTAAAATAGAAAAAGACAGTTAGTAGAGGACAGCAACTCATCATCTGATCAAAAAGAGGTTTTCCCTTTGTTGTTGTATTATCTCTGCTGACATCTGTATTCTCTTTATTTTACCAGGAAAGTCAAAAACAGGAGTCAATTATAAAGGAACAATTGAAGTTCCAAACCTTTCTGATGAGAACGACATGGAGGATCTTGATGTAAGTTTCACTAAAGAACTTTTATAGTGATTCTAGCTGACTGATCGGTGTAGCAACAGTGTGGTGACGCCCGTCCTGTTATCCTTGTCCAGATTTCTGTATCGTTGAATAAAGATGAACCTGAAACGCCACTGACCAACCTGATGAAGACAAAAGGAGCAGAGAAAATCCGCGAAGCTCTGGGAAGCTACGTTGGGTTCTTAAAAACAGGTCAGTGAAACCAATCAGTCGGTTATCAGTCTCAAGTTGATTGTCAAGTCTTAACTGTAATTTAAATTGTGAGAAAAACGTATGATGAGTCAGTTTTAAGATTTAGGTTTTACTATGATAATCCAGTATAGTGTTTTAATGAGTTAAAAGTGCTATGTTGAAAATGTAACGGCACCAGATAAAAACCAATAGAAAATATACATTTTCTCGATATGAAAATGTTCATTTCAAACAGAAAGAACTGACACTCTCTTAAAAAAAGACATTAACAATTGAGAATAGGCATTATTAAAACTTGTGTAACTGTAGAATTTGTTTTTACAATATTGAGGATAAACATCAACATTTATTTTTCTTTTAATTAAAACCTCAGAAAACCCTCATTTGTTTATTTAAAGTGGAATTTCTGTGTATTTGGCTATTAAAATACTTATAATTCTGCGAGGATGAAGGAAAAAAAGTTGGTTTTAAGCTCAGTTTTTGTACATTTTTATTGCAGAGTTCACACAGGGAATGATCCTGCCTACAGCCAACGGTGTGGCCAAGCTGCAGGCCACATCGCAGTCCAAATCCAAGCAGGATAAAACTCAGGTTCGTGCTGACTGTCACTTACAAAACATCTCCAGCCCAGACAAAGCTCTTGTCCCTAAATTATTCACTGTAACATAACCGTCGCCGTGTTTTCCCTGCGGCAGTGCAGCAGATCTTCCCTCACCAGACTTTTTTTTGTTCCTGTTGTGTGAAAACAGATTTCCTCCTCAAGCAGCACATCTGCTCCAATCAACACCGGCGTCAAGATCCCCACCTGTAAATTCAGCATGAAAGAAACGTTCCTCACCTCACCGGCTGATCTCTACAGGGTCTTCCTCAACCAGGAGGTGAGCGTTCATCATGTTGTATCTGACGCTGGTCTGGTTCGGTTTTCAACAAGTGTTTTCTCTCATACAGCTGAAGGAATAGGTTACATGCTTTTGACAAAGATTTGATTTTGGCTGGCTGATTAAAGTGTTTTGTCTTTTGTGCAGATGGTCCAGGCGTTCACACATGCTCCGGCGATAGTGGACGGAGAGAGGGGCGGAAAGTTTCGTCTGCTAGATGGAAATGTTTTCGGTGAATTCACAGAGCTGGTAAGACCGCTGTTCAACCTTTTTACACCATGAAATAACCTGGAATATATTCATGTGTATATCAGCAATGAAGAGCTTTATTTATTTTGTACATGTGCACTTTGTTGTTCTCTATTTTACCACATTACCTTCAAATCAAATGGATAAACTCTCTTAACCATGAATCTTCTCTCCACCAGGCACCTGATGAGAAAATAGTTATGAAGTGGAGGTATAACAACTGGCCCTGCGGTATGTTGATTTATATTTAATTTATATATATTTTTTATATACAAATGTGTGTGGCTGGCTGCCATAAGAATTAATTTATTTTCAAACGCTGAACTTTTATATAAACTACTTTTTCTGAAACTATTTAGTTGGCTGGTAGCATTTTCCCAAAGATTAATATTTTCTTGCTTTCCTTCATTTCACACCACTGAAAAGTGAATGAAATGAGTTTTTGAGTGTTGCTTTAGACAAAATATAGAATTTTTAAAGACATCATCTTTATGTCCTGGTAATTTGAGATGCAATGTCAATATGATACTTTGACATTTTATATATGAATATATAATTAATCAGAAAAGAAATGGGTATATTAATCAACTCTTAAATTATCTGTCCATAAGACAATAAACTGTAACTCTGCAGATTACTGGATAAGAAATAATTAAGGAATGGACTAAATGTCCTTGACTGCAGTCATGTTTTTTTTTTATTCAGAAAAGACCGCATGTAGAATTAATTGTTAAAGCACTGAAATGAAAGATTATTTAGATTATTAAGTCACCTGTTGGGGGTTTATTTTTACATTTGCTGTTCTTTACTAATAAAGTTGATAGAATAGCTTGCTGCACAGCTTCAGACCCTGATGCTGAGGTGTGGTTGTGTTTCTGCTCCACAGAACATTACGCAACAATCACGATGACCTTCTTGGACCGGAGCAGCGAGACGGAGCTGAAGGTGGAGTGTCGAGGCGTCCCGGACAACGAGGAGGAGCGGACGAAAGAAGGCTGGAAGAGATACTACTTCGAAGCTATTAAACAGACTTTTGGCTACGGAGCGCGACTCTACTGAAGGATGGCGTGCCGTTTTCATTTCTGTTCTGAGTTTTTAAACTTCTTGTCCTTCGATCCCTCTGGCGCAAGATGTCCCATTGTAAACTCATAGCACGAGTTAACGAAAGAGACGAAAAAGGTGAGGGCCACCTGTCTGTCTGTCTGTCTGTCTGTCTGTCTATATCTGTGTGTGCGTGAAAATGTTTTAATTTCTGAACATATTTAAATCTCGATTTCTCCCGGTCAGTATTTTGGTCAGCTGTTGAAAGGAGCGTAAATGGACTGTGCCTTTGGGACTCTGGATTGAATAAAGCAAAGAAGAATCTATTGAACATTAACGCAAATTGGCCTCCACTTCTATAAATATGTAATTACTGCAAGAGTTAAAAAATAAATGTTGGTTTTCTTTTATTTGAAAACATATATTGCTTTGAAGGTGAAAAGATTTTTTTAAACTTATTTTACTCTTTTCAAGTGTAACTGTAGTGAAGATGCATGTTTAATTTCAAACTGCCAGACGGAGGAATGACTACTGGACTGGATTTGAACTTTACTCGTGAAGTCTGTCCCTTTATAGCTAAGCAGTACTGTACTTTTCTGTTGTTTCATTGAGACTTGATCTCCTGCACATTACGAGCCCAGCGTCCGTCTGTGTGGTCGGATCGGTTCGGACCTTCAGCGGGACCGTTAGCGCAAATGTTGGAACATGAAAACGATTTCCATATTCCATATGCAGCTAGCTAGCGTAGCAGCCTAAGAGAGACGTTCTGCTATATTTGGCTTCAAAATGTCCATTTTTAGTAAAACGTTTTCAGAACAAAATGCATCTATTGATTCCATCATTTCACCCCTTCATGATGTAAAAAGATTAGATGGTTGGAATAAACCAGTCCCTGTATGCTCTTGATTTGTTTTTTATTTATGTGGGTACATCTTTTTAACTTCTTCACATTAAATTTGTCAATCACGGAAGCTGAAATGAACTTATTTTATTTACAACTTGATTACATTTCATATGCCAAGGTTTGCTGTCTTTAAAACGTTAATTTACAAAGTGCTTTTAAAAGTTAAACGATCAAAACAGAAACGGCAAAGGCCACCATTCAGCACAATAAGCACGTAGTTTGGTTTTAAAGGTTGCTGCACACACCGTCTAAGCTGGGTTTTCAACCATAGAGACAAATGATCTTACATCTAAACTGTAATGTAATTTGGAGCATAACGTCACATTTATTTTCAATTCAACTGCAAAGCCAAAGTTTAAAGCAAACTGCCTAAAACAAAAACGCTTTAGAATTAGTTAATTACAAGTATTTTCTTTACTCTAGACTTAGAGAGAATTCAAGTTCTTCAATACATATCTTCTGTAAACAAAAAGGGAAAGGGCTTCACTACAAAATGTAATGTTTCTTTTAAAAAAAAAAAAAATCCCCAAAAACTATATTAGCAGGCAAAGGTCTAAAATAACTTTAATGTTTGTTTTTTCATAGTAAACCATTAAATAAAGATAAACTTTTAAAGAAAAGTGCCGTGATGAGATGATGTGCCGCTGTAAGGTCACAGGCTGTTTCCTCTGGTTGAACTCGCAGTCATAAGCAGATGTAGAGCTCCGACTCCTGGAAGAAAGAGAGCGACTCCTGTGAGGTTAATAAACTCGAGGTTATCAAAAATGTTGGCGCCCAAGGATGAATGCTCCTCTTTTCAATAGCCGTTTGTCGACTCGTCTTTCCTCATCACTTCGGTTTAGTTTGTATGTCAGAGGATGAATGAGAGTAAAAGTGTTTTGATACGCACCCCGGAGCTGGAGTCATTGTCCAGTGAGTCGAGGCTCGATCGCGGCGCCATTTCTACCACTTCAGCCGGTTTTTTAACAGAAATTTCATGCCGCCTGGTCCTGGAAAAAAAAAAACATCATGTAAAATAAAAGGTTACAGCTGAAACGATAAATCAGTTAATTAAAAACGGATTCATCGTTTCATTTTTTCAAGCAAAAATGTGACGATTTGCTGCTTTTCTTTGCGAATCGAATCCTTTTTGGTCTTGGACTGTTGGTCGAACGTGTAAGCAATCTGAAGATTAAATTTCATAGAGCAAACGATTATTCGACTGATTGAGACAATAATGTACAGATTAAATCGATAATAAAGATAAACATTGCAGCCCTAATATAGATGCACTGTAGATACACGACAAAGATCCTTTTCAGTTGCAAAATAGTTTCAGTATGCAGCATTTACAGCCGCATGTGCAGCCGGTCGAGGCAGATCACCGCCCACCCAGAGCCTGGTTCTGGTTCTGCTCGAGGTTTCTGCCTGTAAAAGGGAGTTTTTCCTTGCCACTGTCTCCTAGTGTTGCTCACAGTGGGAATTGTTGGGTCTCTGTAAACATAAAGAGTCGGTCTAGACCTGATCTGTATGAAAAAGTGCCCTGAGATAACTTTATGATATATATGGTGCTATATAAATAAAACTGAATTGCATTTAAAACACAAATAATGCAATAAAAAGAAAATTAAAAAAGGTTTACCTCTCTTTACCTTCGTCTTCTTTTAATGCTCCTAAAAGTGCTAATAAACTAAGCTTCTCTGAAAGGTCAAAGCCTAAATATATATTGTCTGTGTTTGTCATCAGGTCACACTTTTCACCACCTAAACAGTGTGTAATGGTTAAAGTTACACTTCACAAAACACTATTAATAACTGAGGAGACATCCGTCAGTCTCTACCTGTACAGCGGCCACAAGCTCATGCCTCTGTTGTCCTTCTGGCCTGCCGTAGATGTGGCTCGCTCCGCCAGGTCTTTGAGGAAGTGGAAGAGCTTCTCCGACTCTATGCACTGCTTCCTACGCAGCAACATAACACAAATTAAATTAATTCTCTACTCTTCATACACATACATTCAACTTTTTAAAAAAAAAATATAAACATGACTTTACGTCTAAATCTAAGCTGTGTCCTAATTCCATACTACAGAGTGAATAAGTTTAGTGCATTCACACAAAAACTGACAAAACTAAGGATGTTCAAAATTGATGGTATGCAGACGTAGTTTATTAAATTTTTTAGTGTGTTGTGAAAATTAAAATGTGGATGGTGATGGAGGCAGCTCCAAGTAGAGTTAAGAAAATACCAAAATAAGTGTTACATCTTTAGAAAGTCTTTTGTTTTTGTGAGTTGAATTTGCAGCCACCAACCGAAGTCGCACATACTGGTACAAACTGTATGCTATTAGTTTGGCATACGGGCAGTGAATGCATCACAGCTGGATTAGTCCTGATTTCTTCTTCACTATAGATTTACTGACAAATATCCAGTCAGCACAGTTACTAAAGAAGAAGAATGAGAGACTGTAAACACACACTAACTGTCAACAACAGCCTTACTCACATATGAGCGACAGACACGACGGCGCTGAGCTTCGACTGAGTTATCAGACAGGTTTCGGTCAGCAGACGCTTCAGGAACATTTCCAGCGCCCGAGCTGATCTCTGCAGTTCAGGACTTCACACACTCTTTCAACACATCTCTGCATGTCTGCTCCGAGACGACACGGTCATCTCTCAACACCGGCCTTTAACGAAAATATAGTCACTGTCGTCCATCTACATTTGACAGTTTCCACCAGGATTAGAGCAGAAAACAGCTTGTATCACCTGCAGGGACATTCATTTGGTACATTTTATTGAATTATTTATTGTTGCAGAACTTTGTTTGTTAATTAAAGCCTCATTTAAAAGTAGCAGTGTGTTAAACTGAGTAGGCAGTGGCTGCAAAACCTGGAAGAAATCCATCCGTTCGGGTTTCAGTGGAGAGTTTTGTGTCCTTAATGCAGCTTCAAAGGCTTTTCCACCCTGATAATAATATACAGTAATTGTGAGGAAGTACAATGCACAGTTTAGATTTTGGAGAGAATAAAAATGGTTAAATGTTGAACTGGACATTTGCTAGTAACATACCGGAGTTTCAGTACCTAAAACACATTTAAAAATAACTGTAATTTCTCAAACATCACATGAAACACCCATACAAAAACTCACTTTAAAATTAGCATTTAAAGCAGCAACACCTCCAGAGCACTGAGCAGTAACTTCTGCACATCAGCACTGGTCAGATACAGCGAATCCTGCACATCTGCAGGTTGAGAAAGGATACAGATGATCACAGGAACCGCCATCGCAATCCTCCCCACCTCTGCGTCCTTCTGCATGATCTTTTTGATGCGACTCTGGGAGCAAAAAAACCAAAGATTTCACCACTTTCAGAGACATCCAGAGAAATGACAAACTGCTGCATTCAGGTGCTGCACGTAAACCTCTGCTTCCTAGATCTGAGGTCATGGAAGCAATATGTAAGTCATTCAGAGTTTAAACTTCTAAATGACAATAAGCAGAAGTTTTTATGGCTGCTGGTGTATTAAATGGCTCATTTGTCTGTTCACCCATCTATGTGTTTACATGACATAAAATACACATATATCAAAGAAGCCTCAGAACAGAAATAAAATAGACAGCACTGGAGCACAGACCAATATATAGTTACAGATAACAGTTATTCTGAATCAAAAAGTTCAGAACTCATACATGAATCTGCTTATTATGCTGCTGATCTGGGTTTTTTCCTTTCTTGTTCTTTTACTTCCTACTTTCTTTATTTTCCTTCATTTTCTACAACGGTTTTTGTTTTGTTTTTACAGGTTAAATTTGCCCTTTGTGTCCAAACAAGACCACAGCTGAATATATCTCATCTCATCTGTCAAGTAGTTTACCATCTGAATGTTGTTATGTACAGCTTCATATTTACCATAAATTAGCTTCCGTGCTGTCCGCACTGTAAACATCCCGAGTTTAATCCAGGTAATACAGGAAAATTACGGTTGACAGTCGCTGTGTTTACCACTTTGTCAGTGACAACTCAGTTTCCGACAGCCCATGAATGCAGCAGGTACTCATGCTACATGAGCTTAGCTAGCCGTTAGCTTGTTTTAAATCTGACATTTTAACAGCTTTAATACACCAGAATAAAGTTTATACTCACGGGAGGGAACCGTACATTATATCTTCTCTTCTGTCCCGGCATTTTACTCGCTTTAATCCGCGCGGTTCGATCACATTTTTCATGTTTTTACCGCAAACCGCCGCAGAGTCCATTTGTTTACCTTCAGCAGGAACAAACCTGAGGGAAAAAAACACGCGCACACCTGGGGTCAACCTGCTCGTGACCCCAATAATGACGTCATGAGTTTCCCATAAAAAGTAATAAATAATTTAAAAAGCGACAAATATCAACAATGTGTTTGGAAACTTCATCAAATCAAAGGAATTTAAAGTTTTGAGAAATGACATTAATTTCTGTTTATGTAATTTTCTATGAATTATAATAGATAATATAATAGACTATTAACTCAAATTAGTCATTTAGGTGTCTAAAAGCCCCAACATGAGATACAAGATATGATATATATAATAATTATTATAATATCATTCTAATAATATAATTATAATTGCATACTATAAGTGAATTCCTCCAAAAGATAAACTTGTTGTTGCAGCTACACTGATGGGAGAAAGGGACACATGGCCTCTCCCTTACAGATTTTGTTCTCCCACACAAATAAAGGTAAATCCACATAAAACTTTTCCATAATATAAACTCAAACATTTGAAATGTAGCTGAGTTTATAGACAGAGATCAAAGATGCTCTTTTTGGTTATCTGAGGATGAGTATCTCCCACTTTATCATCTTTCTATCGCATAAATACTATAAAGTAGTTCACTTTCACACACAAAAACATATATACTAGTCATGTGTGTAAACTGCAGACCAAGTAAAAAGATGTTATTGGTGGAATACAGAGAGTTTTGATGGACTTTACTTTATTTGCACCTTAATTAATCACATTTATGATATTTCTGAACATTTGCACATGTTCCAAACAAGACAAAAATCAGAAAAAAAGACAACACCAAAGCACATATTACATAGTAAAATACGCGGAATTGAAAAGAAACGTGATAAGAGCCATTATACAACAGAGACGTACAAGCACTTACAACAGTAAACATTACAAAGGACTAAAGACGTGGTATTTTATGACATTTCTAATTAAAAACAACAAACTGAACGTTGGCTTTTACCATGGCTCTTTTAAAATAAGACATGGACATAATTTACACTTGACTTGGTGTTTTTTTCTTTATTTATACTTGAAACTGACTTAAGCACGCAATCCATCTCATCTCAGTTACATCTCGCTCATCTCGAAGGTATTTAGGTATTTAATGTTGTTGAAATTCAGACGATCTCCTTGGTTGTTCTTGTTGAAGAACTGAAGGCCGTCTAGACAACACGGACATTTTCATTTGCACTTGACATTCTTGCAATTACAAATCATTTATCTGTATTATATTCTACTCGGCCTGGAAGGCTCTGATTGCACTAATGACTGCAAAGGTCAAAGATAAGGTTAATCGGTGTTCATTACAAAGGTTGAAGCAGCGGGACACCTCTGCTTCTTTATTTGTTTTCCGTTTTTGGAAGGAAGACGACAACATGCTGCCCTGCGTGCTTTTTGCGGTCTGTGTATTTGCCACATGTCGTGTAGACGGTAAGCGTTAAAATATTCAGTGTGAGTCGTTTATTTGCATTTTCTATTTTTATTTTTCATTTTCTGTTTTACAGCATGCCAGCTCGTCCACAGAGCGGATCTGAACCAGTCTGGCTACAGCATCTGGAACAAACTTGTATTTCTATATTTTTTCTTCTCTCTTGCAGGCTACACATTGAGAGAAGAAGAAGAAGAAAATGTCAACCAGGTATTGTCTCCATCTAAAACATTCAACACAGTTTAACCTGCATGACATTACAGAACCAAACCAACCGTTTCTTTCTGGTCTACATTTTAATTCTTAGTACCAGTCTTTATATATTATTATCACAGCTGGATCACAGGAATAGCTGGTTTAAGCCATTTCACTAGTGAATAAGATAAATAAATGTCTAAAATTTAAATAGGAGTTTCACACTGAATAACTGACTGTAAAATAGTCTGAGAGCATAAGAATCTTTAGTGCATCTGAGTGTGTGTGTATAAATTTAAACAAAAAACTGCATGTATTTAGTAATTTAGTTGTTTGATTACATATTTTGTAAATTAATTCATTTAAAGGCCTTGTGCAGGGGGTGTGCACAGTCTGCTGCTTCAAACTAGAGATAGATAATATAATGCTCGCAGTATATGCACAGCAAAGATTCTAAATATTAGCATTGAGCAGGTGTGATAGGTTGTGCTGCTAACCCTAAAAGAGAGGTTCATTTAAACCACTTTCCCAGGTAATTATAAATACAGTAGCTCTATTTCAGGAAATCTTCCCGCATGAACAAAAGCAACAACATTCCCAGATAAAGTACTGAAAAGGTTTACTTTTTTTATCCAAGGTCTAGTTTTTTTGGGGTGCAGTTTTGGGCTTAGAGTCAGTTCCAGTTTGCAGCAGTCGGACTGGTGTTGGGCCAGTGTTGGCACCTGGATTCAGCCCAGTAGACCATGTGCTTTATTGCAACCAGGTGTGCTGGTAAAAACAGATTTAAACATCCTGAACGTTAGTGCAAAATGTTGGCCTTTAATAGACACATTAGTCACACCTTAGTGCACGCTGTCAGAGTTCATGAACAAACAACCCTCCAGTCAAAAAGTCTTTAAACAGACGTCACTTCGTCGCTCTCATCACCACATTAACTTTGCGAATGTGTCTGTGTGGTTCTCCTGCAGGATCTTTTAGGAACTGATTTTCTCCAGCATCGTCTGCATCCTCCCTTCAGCTGCCCCGATATGAGTCCGTCTCCCACCGTCCCCACCTCAGGTGAGTGTCACTTAACCAACACGACGGTCAATATTCTGAAAGTTTTGGTCCTAAATATCTTTACTGTGAGAACAACACGCCTGCACTGAAGTGGTTTATACATGTTGACCTCTTGGCTTCTTTAATCCTTGATCCTCGGAAAGTTTAATGTGTGAACTGTTTGCTTAAAAACAGGGGCCCTGTCGAAAAATGATGTATATATTCTGCTTGAATTACTACTTGATTGACTGATTGTGGTAATAATATTGCAGTTAAAAGGGCTCAATAAAAAGGTGATCAAGTACAAAAAACTCCACGCAGTTCCAGAGCTCTGCTTCATGTGTTTGTTTGTCTTCATTCTGACTGTGTCCTTGTTTGTCTTCTGTTCAAGTTGAATATGTCAAAGCTGCAGACGTCAAAGTCATCGCTGCACTGGGAGACTCTTTAACTGTGAGTGATTTTTTTTCTACAGAAAAATCCAGAAATAACAAAATAGTTACACATTTATTTATCTTTAATAATTTTACTGGGAACTGTGCGGGTTTGTATTGGCATGGAAATGATTACAGTGTGCCGTGTTTTATTAGAAACCATTACAGCTTATAGTGGAAACCATCAGAAACCAATACAGGCTCAAGAAAACCAAAATAATTTAAGAAGGAAAGCACCAGAAACAATACAAACCCAACAGAAAACAACATATTCCTTCATGGAAACCATTAGAATCATTAAAAAAATTAGTTTTATTGGGTTTAATGTCATTATTATTATTAGTAGTAGTAATGAAAACATATTAATACTATAACAGTTCGTCAATTATATTGCCTGTTTGTGTTTTTATTGCAGACAGCTGTTGGTGCCAATGGTTCTACGATTCTCTCAATACCTTTTGAATTTCGCCAGGTGTCCTGGAGGTAAATCAGCCCAATTCCAGGCTCCATTTGAGATAATCTTGTTTTTTAAACCTGTGTAACTAATCAAGAACTCCAAACTCTCACTTGAATATCAGTGTCCTGTCAAATGTTATCAACCAATCAATGATTTATACCTGTATAACTGTAGCTGGCTCCAAAACTCAAAAGTTCATTGACCTTATTTAACTGTATCTTATCTTGCCAGTCACATTATACACGTTTTTATTAGTGAAATTATCATTATGATTTATGTTATTATTGGTCTGACTCCCTTCGTTACAAACTGTGTCCCTTTCGCTTCTTCTGCGTCCAGCATCGGAGGATATGGAACTTATCAAAACGTCATAACACTGGCAAGTAAGTAATACTTAATCTCATTTAATTTAATTTGATTTATTTTTTATTTGAAAAGGGACAATGTACATTAATCAACATTCAAACAAATGTAAATGCACTCGAGTTAGCAGTCCCTTTGTCTGATGTTGTTATAAAAATAATACAATATGTGAAATAGTTAAAAACATACTGCATTGTGATAAAAAAGCCTTTACAATACAGTTAAACAACAAAAAAACAGACAAAATCCAAATAGCATGTGATACAGGTACAGTGTGAGTTGAAGATATTTCTGTGGGATTGTGCAGTCCCCCCTAGCTGCACCTCTAGTCGCTGTGTTTGCGGTAGATTTGATGAAACCAGGCGGAGGAGGAGGAGCTAAACCATGCATAATCTAAGCTGATTATACTTATTTAGAATATGGCAATGATCAAAACTAAATGGCTTCTTGTCTAAAGTTTAAAGTGCTTGTTTGTATAAAGAGTTTTAAGGCTGTAGAGTCAGTTTGTAAAGCCAAAAGACAGCAGCTATCTAGGTTAGCAAGTTAGATTAGCCGACATAAGCTAGTTCGATAACTAAGCATATGAATGAATGAATGAAAAAAAGCAGCGTCCATTTTCTTCTTCTGCAACAATCTGTGATTCTGTGGCTGAGATTGAGATTATTTCTGAGTGTAGATGACTTGGCTTGCTTGCACCACAACATTTTGGTTTTGGTAAATATTGGAGCTGTGAGTTGACAAAATCACAGGATCCTTTATGCTTCATGAGGTCTCTTTTTTTTATTTATTTTGAAGTGTAATGTTTGATTGTCTTTGTTGTCCAGATATTTTTAAACTCTTCAATCCCAAACTGCTGGGTCCAGCCCCCATGATGACACTCCACGGCCCCCCAACGACTGTCAATGAGACCGGCTTCAACTTCGCCGTCACCGGCCACAACACGCTGTAAGACTCTGCCAGCATCGCCGCTCACACGCACTTTATGTTATGTGACACAATTTCGTGTCCATGTCTTCGTCTATTTAGCCTCCAACAACATCTCTGTTGATATATTGAAACTCCACTGTGAGCTGTGGGTCGAGTTTCAAACAATAGAGTGGAATTATTAGGAGGTTTTGTGGCGCTATAACACAAAAAATGGAGTTTAACTTTAAGCCGTGCAACACATTTTCATCATGCAACTGTAGGCAGCTTCAGTGAGGAGGCTGCAGCCATCATGAGTGCCTTCAAAATGTGCAAAGATCAAAATAATTACAGCTGCAAATGATGTGATAATGTTTTATTGATGTCAGTGTAACTGGTGAGTCAATACTGTGTGTGTTTGTTTGTCCTTTTACAGAAATGTCTCCGATCAGATAAGACACATGATAGACACATTCAGGTCATATCCAGTAAGTCTCCGCGTTTGTCATTCTGCTTATAGGATGATAAATAATCTTGATTTTTTTTTTTTTTGAGCCAAAGCTTCTTTTTTTAGGGTCTGAACTTCCAAGAGGACTGGAAGGTGGTGACGATGCTGATCGGCATGAACGACGTCTGCGATTACTGTAAAAACAAAGTAAGAGCTTTGGTGCATTGGTTTTCTGAAAAGTCTGCATTTGTTGTGCTTTAATTGTTTCATTCCAAGATTTTTAAAAGACCATTGTAGGTAAATAATTTCCTTTTCTGTTGACATCTTTAAAGACAGACTCAGCAGTAGCTGAAGATCTTGTTTTCGCTGACCTCCTTACTGTGTCAGTGCTGCTGGGTGTGGTTACAGGTGCAACAAAGCCCACTTCTGTTCACATCCAACCACACCCATCAGTGGTGCGAGATTACATTTTTAACCAGAGAGGGCAGAGAAACGCTGCTTTCCAGCTTGGTATTAAGTTACTCTTTAAATGTGATAGATGTCGTGCTATACAACGACAAGTATTAAGTGTTTTAACTCCCCACAGTTTTATCTTTGTCAGGACAGAAAAGTATGTGATTATCATGGCAGATAAAAACTCACCTTTTACAAGCTAGTCTCTTCTAACTATTCAGTGTATAGGATATATTAGGCCTTTAAATGGGCGGGAAAAAAATGTATAGAGTTACACGTACAAGAATAATAAAAACACGTTCTGCGCCAACTCTCCACAGATTCTGTTCTCCCCCGACAGCTTCATTCGACACATGACAGAAGCTCTAGACATGATGATGAACGAGGTAAGATTTTATAACTCAGAACGAGGTCCGAGACTGGGTTTAAAAGTCCAGAGCGACAGCAGGCTGCAATCCTCATTACACACCAGTTATTGGATGGATGAGTCTCAAGCTAAATCAAAAGGGGTTAATTCTGTTTTAAGACATTTCAGGCTCAGGTTTTCAGTCTCAGCTCTACATTGTCAGACAACTATTAGCCACAGCTGCACTTCATAAGACTTCAGTATGCTTCAACTGAACGGGGCTGTCGTCCGACGATTTTTATAACTGCCCACTTTATGCAGCGATTAGCCCGGTGCGCGTAGGTGTGAAAGTGTGCGCCACTATCCTTATTTTAAAGGTCTCTTAAAGAAATGTCTCTTTGGCAGCAGGCTTTTTTTGCTTCACCTTCGAGTTTAGCCGTTAGGAACAGCTACAAACATTTTTTGTAGCCTGTTAGCTGTGAGCTCAATGCTAACATCAGCGTACTATAATAATATAATAATATATTTCAGTCTGGAGCAACAGGCCGACCAACATCACCATCCCTACAGGCCCAGCGCTGAGTAGAGGAAGGGTTTCTTACACAACTAAGAAACTATTAGTTCCAGTTTTATTGATAAAAACACACAGTAAAGTTCTTTGGAAGAATTAATACTCTCTGTGAACTGCGTTGCTTAATTTGCGAATGTCTTGTTGAGCCTTTTATTTACTGTGCCTTTGTTTGCATTTATATCTGTGCAACTGCTGAACAGTTTCTTCATGTGAAATCCCCCACCCCTCCCTTTTGCTTTTTTGGGAACAGTTTGTTCTCTACTATCACACTGAAGGATATGCAGACATTTAAAGCTACACTGATTTCAGTCCGTGAATGTTTTCCTTTGGTTTCAGATCCCCAGGACGATCGTGAACGTGGTGCAGATTCTTCCCATGAAGCCTCTCAGAGAAGTTCAGAGGCCGACTCTGGGCTGTCAGCTTCAAAAGTTACCGGACCGTGTTCTTCTTTTGTTTTTACCTGTTAGTCAAACTGCAGGATCTAACTATTACCACTAAATTATACTAAAAGATATCGTGTAGATGTCTAAACTTCCTTAGATTGTTTTTAGATGATACTTCTTTGTTTCATCACACAAGCACTCGCTGTTAATTATGCAGAATGGGCTTCATATTTCCACCATTGTCAGATTAAGAGTCCAAAACAAGGGCCATTGGGTTGCTGAGCTAGCTAGATTTCCATTTTCAGGTAGTTAATACATTTTATTAATATATGCATCACAGGAATTCAGCTATAAAATCTGATTAGACAAAGAGGTGATCAAAACGTTATCAATAAAATAAATAAATTAGGTTTAGATTCATACCAAACAATTATTTTACTTGAGAATACTTAATGGTCCTATAATTATTATTAACTGTTGTATTTATTCACCTTGATTTGTCCAGAATGAACCTAAAATATCAGGAAACTAATTCCTAATGATAACTGTAGTATGTGACAGTGATGATACATGATGCAGTGACTGAACATCTGCCTTATATCAGTGTCTGTAATCTATAAGGATTACAAGTCATAATCTGTTAATTTGATAACCTGACAATCCGATAGTGTGATAATCTGATAATCTGCTCACAGGAGTTTCTGCTCTTGCCTCGTTCAACCTGAAGAAAACTCCGCCGAGCTGAAGGAGCTGGTTGAGATTAACTTTGAATTCCAGGTTTGTGCAAGCTAACAAGCTAATTACACTGTCCTCCCCGACCCGGAGCCCTGAAAGTTACATTTATCTGTGAAAATGAGTCCACGCTAACATTTTCAGGTGATGTCGCTTTCGTAAAAATCTCAACAACAAAAAAATGGCTGAATCTCTTTTTTTTGTCCTATTTTGGTGGCTAAACATCCTCTGTTTTGTCCCCTTCTGCTCTCTGTGATCAACTCTACTGTGTTTCAATATAGTGGAACTCGTTACTTCATTGTTCTCACTCACATGCTTCTCTGTTTTTACTGACAGACAGCTGAATGGCCGTAAAATAGCACTTTGATCTCGAGCCGCCTGACAAAATAAACAGAAATACAGCTTAATGACAGCGCCTGTACTGTGTGATCAGCTATATACGGACATTTAAAATGAGCGACCACAGAGGAAGTTAAGGGAGACAGACGTGTTGTCTGTAACAGCTCAGTTCTCCTTGAACACATTAAAACGTAAAAGCTGATATTTTCAGAGACTGTTTGATCCAATTTTGGATGAGAAAAACCAGATCGACTTCCCCAAAAACACAGCAGTATAGGTCGTCTGTGCAAGCACCTTATTACGCCCCATATTTACGTTTATTGTGACCTCTAGTGGCCGTAGTAATTATACGTAACTAAACGTACTTATTTTAACCCAAACAATGATCTTTTCCTGAAGCTAGCCAAATAGTTTTGGTGCCTAAACCTAAAACAAACGGTGACCGTTTCACAACGTTTACCACGTGTTTGTTATTGATGCCATGACGACGAAGCTCCGCCTGTCGCTGGTACTCTCCAACGGTCATATATTAAGTCGTTTTGGGAGTCATTGGCAAACAACCTATTCTGTCGTAGAGAAAAACGTAGACGACAGAGAGAAATAAAATGTGTGCCGTACTTAGTTTAAATTTGACCTTCAAAAGAGCTGGCTGATAAAGAGGTAATATATATTATTAATTGTGCTTTTTCATTTTCTTTTTTTGTAGTTAAAATGTGTGTGTGGGTCAGTAATTGAGTTGCCATAGTAGGAAAAGCACAGGAGTTACTAATAACATGAAGGTTAACTCCGTTTTATTCAAGTGTCCCAGTAAGCCCTGACAGTGTGACAGTGAACCAGCACGCACAATACCAGGAGTCTGAAACTGAAGCAGCTAAATGGAATCCAGCCAGTTTTGAAATCCAGAACTCTCAATGTTATTCACTGTCCAACTCACTAAATACATAATGGTTATAATAGTTATGCTATCAAGCAGTAAAAGTCTTGACGTGTTTCCTTTTTTAACTGTGATTTTAACTCTTAATTTCTAGAGAAGATTAGAGAAGCTTCTGCACAGCGATCGTTTCTTCAAAAAGGACTTTGCCGTTGTTCTGCAGCCTTATTTAGAGAACACAGCACCGCCGAGACTTCCTGTAAGTCTCTCACAATTTAACATTTACATTCTTCATTTGTTTTCCTTCTGCATCAATGTCATTTTCTCTCAGCAAATCACTTTGTGATGTAAATGTTATCATTATTTATTAGTGATTTTTTTGGTCTAATGTAACTTCAGGACGGGACGATTGACTTGAGCTTCTTCACGGCCGATTGTTTCCACTTCACTGTTAAAGGACACGAGGAGCTGGCAAAGGGACTGTGGAACAACATGGTGACGTTTTTAAGTTGATTATCTTTAGATAACTGTTAAAGATGGTTTTAGTTAGCTTAAAGGTTTGGTTTAAATAAGGTTAGGGTCTCTGCCTGTAATGGCCATATCACAGCAGGTTGCTAAGACTAATATATTGATATTTGCATCAGTGGTTTTAATAAAAAGTGACTTAATTGGGCTTGAAATTTATCAGAAATTCTCTGTAATGCATTCACGTAGGCCATCACTGAAAACACAGGACAGAAAACTCACATATTTTCCATCTATGTAACGCTTTAACCCTTAAAATTAAACTTTTTCCCCCTCAGTTCCAGCCCGAGGGAGGGAAAGAGATGATAAAGACATTTTCAGAGCCAGTAAAACTCATCTGCCCGACAAAGGTACAACATGACCGACACGTTGAAGAGTTTCATGTTTGCGTGTGTAGGCAATAAGATTCCTGTAAACACGTTTTTCTTCCATTTCTCCAGGAGCATCCTTACATCTACACCAGACCCCGAGTTGAGTCGTCTGCACCGACGTTGAGACGCCTCTCCGTGACGACACTGATGTCTCTGATGCTTTCTGTGTTTAATTATCTGTAGTTCAACAGGCAGAGTGACGCGCTAACACTGGCTGCATTGAGGGTTTGATTCCCACCAATCCTAAAAAAACAAAAACTCTAATCTTCTTTGTGTGAAAGGCTTCGACCATGTGGAGATTCATTGAAAAGTTGATGACGTGATCAGTCAACAGACACGTTTGTAATCTTTTAGAATTTAGACATTGGGAACTTTTTATCAATGCATTGACCAGTATACTGTATTTGTGATGTCTCCTCTTCTGTGATTAGATTTATTAAAATGTGATGGCAGCTGCTGAAAACGTCTCAAAAATGAAATAAAAATGATTTGACTCACGACTCATGATTGAGCTAAATATGTCAACCAAGCTAAAATATACTCATCTTCCTTGCAGCCAAAATAAAAACTTTGAATTATAACTTTGCACCTTGTTGTTTATCGACTCCAGTGTCTCCAGAATAACCTGCAGCAGAGTCTGAAACACAGTGCTCTTAAACATGGTCACTGAGCACAAAAAAAGACAAATATTATGTCTTGAAAATGTTGAAATGTTGTAGTTTATGTAGTATTGTTAGTGTTACTGAACGGTGTATCTGTCCACTTGTGATTTGAATATTGTGTGGTCTGATTTGCAAATGCTCTGCTTTGGATTAACTCCAGGAAACTCAAACTCAAACTATTTACTTTCCTCATTATTGACAGATATTCCAACATTACAACATCATGTAACATTGGCTGATGCTGTAACTAAGAAATTATCTCTTTAAACTAAATATTATGATGCCACATTTCCTAAAATATTTTAAATTAAATGTATTGCAGTGGCTTTTAACTGTGTCTTATTTTTGGTTGATATGAAGTATTTTGTTGTTTTTTTTGGTGTGTTATATTTAGGCTGCTTTATGACAAGAACAAACCAAACCATTGTTATTCTTTTGTGATGTAGTTTTCTTGATATGATGGATTTTTAAATCCCACCAACAATGGTACAAATGCAGTAGTGGAAAGTAATCAAGTACATTTACCCAAGTACTGTACAATATTGAGGTACTTGTACTTTACTTTGCATTTTATGCTACTTTATACTTCTACTCCACTACATTTTGGAAGCCTATATTGCACTTTTTACTTAATACAAAATATAAATGAACTAATAAATTATGAAGTAATATTATAGATTAAGCCACCTGGTAACATATATAGTAATTAAAATTATCTCCACCTTTACCAGCTGCAACATTAGTGATGCTTACTAATTATAATACAGTGATATTATATATATATTATACTGAAATGGGCCATTCTGCATAAAGAGTACCTTTACTTTTGGTACTTTAAGTATATTTTGATGCTAATACTTTTGTACTTTTACTTAAGTAAGAGTTTGAATGCAGGACTTTAACCTGTAACTTGTTGAAGCAAGGCAACGTACTGTTATGTACAGAGGAATGAAAATATGGAATGGTTTGGCATCAGATATTACACATTTAACAAGTAAAACTGTTTTTAAAAAGAGCTTAAAGAAATACTTAATGACACAGAATACCAGCCCCTCTCCAAATAGGTTCTGCTATATAATGTTTGACTATATGATCACTATTGAGGACTTTCTTGGTAATTTTTGATTGTTATTTCATTTTATTATGTTTTTTTTTTTCAGTCACTATATACGATGTTTTTAGTGGTATTATTATCATTTTTAAGCTGTATCAAATGTTTAACTGACAAATGAGTGTGGGTACTTGATGTCATTGTCATTAGTAGTTTGTTATCATTATTATTATAGTTTTTGTTTTTTTTACTAAATTGTTGTATACTATATTGTAATGTTTACATGTGTGGAACCCAGGAAGAGTAGTTGCTACCTTGGTAGCAGCTAATGGGGCTCCAAATAAATAAATAAATAAAGAATATTTCTAAAATGCTACTTTTACGATTGAGCTAAATATGTCAACCAAGCTAAAATATGCTCATCTTCCTTGCTGCCGAAATAAGTACTTCTTCCACCACCGTACAATATATATGTATATTTATTCCAAAATGCACCCAAAGTTATATTTAAATATTATATTTAAATATGTGTGCTGCAGTACCGCCGCGTGGCCGCCGGGGGCAGCAGCGTCACTGTTTACAGGCAGAGAGCAGCTGGCTGCACGAGCTCTTAGCTGGTAGCGTGGAGTTGGAGCGAGAGACAGACAGAGCGGAGGTCGCCGTAGTAGCTGTTTTTAAAAAGTTACAGAAACTCGCAGGCGAACCAGTCCAGCGTGTGTCGTTTACATGGTGACTGACTACAGACTCGGAGGTAACTACTTGTTCATATAAAACAGTCGATCGGGGCGGAAAACGACAACATTTAGCTCGAGCTCGCTGGCTTCTGCATAGTCGCTAGCTAGCTAGCTAACTAACTGTTAGCTACAGGAGCTACTTGGCTAGCTGGCTAGCGGGGTCCAGCCCAAAAGTTGTTTACCACAAGTTGTGGATGTGGTGTCCCCCCCTGAGCCTTTCGCGAGTTTTCTCTGGGATAGGAGAGCAAGGACCAAATATTCACACTGGATTTAACACTGTGCGCTGTTAGGAAACTAGCAGGATGTCCACAGAGGTTGAGAGTAGTCAGGTCGAGTCAGGTTTGACAGCGGCCAGCTCCAGCGGAGCGGAGAAGAGCCACAACAAGTCCGGGGGGGCTCACCTGCAGAAAGAGCATGAAGAACCGGGGCAGAAAGGCTCGGAAAAACAACTAGCAGACGGCCACAGCTCCGAGGCATCCAAGAGCCCGACGGACATGCACAAGAAATGCAAAGAAAACGATAAAGAAAATGACCAAAGCAGCAACGCTGACTCGGCTGTTGAAACGGTGAAGAGGAAAGTTGTTGAAGCTCCTCCGCCGAAAGTCAACCCGTGGACTAAGAGGACCACGGGCAGAGTGCCGAGCAACAGCATCAACTCCAGCTCCCAAGAGAAAGGTGAGCTGGTTTTAAATTTCTACTCGTTAAAACAGGTTTGTCGTGACTAAACTGTACAATAAAGTTGCATCGCTCAGCTCGCAGCAGCAGCAGCAGCGTCTGAGCACGTTGC
This sequence comes from Maccullochella peelii, assembly GCA_002120245.1. NCBI lineage: Eukaryota > Metazoa > Chordata > Actinopteri > Centrarchiformes > Percichthyidae > Maccullochella > Maccullochella peelii. The sequence goes on along the minus strand of LKNJ01000629.1, from coordinate 69,727 downwards.
TGCAGCATTTTGACAGCTTCACTGCAGGGAAATCCACTTTAATCTCTACAGCACGGGTCTCTCATACCTCATTTGGGTTTTTGTAAGAGTTGAATAGAGTGCATACACTTTGAATGTCAGCGCAGGCAAGAGGTGTTGATGGTGGCATATTTGCCCCATCCCCCCCTGTGCTCGGATTGCTCCGGAGCACCACGTGTTGACTACTGACAACTGCTACTTCTTTTCGCCTGTAAGTTAGCTATTAGCAGCTAGCTCTCCCACTGCTTTTCCTCTGCTTGGAAAATGCCAGTGACAAGGTGCCAGGGCTGGTGTTGGTGAAATACAGCACATGGGAAGCACAATATGAGCCAAAAAACCAGCCTGAAGTCTGTGCTGTCTCACTGTATTAAAAAAAAAAAGAAGAAAAAGCTAAGACAACCAGGCTAACTGCTGCTGTAAAGACACGTTTTGCATGTCCAATGGCCAGGCTGCCTGCAGTTCCTCCCACCAGCTTGCTCTCCACTGTCACTAGTGAAAGCACAAGTATGCAACAAGGTGCAGCAGTAGAGGAAGTATTCAAATATTTAACTCACAGTAAAAGTAGCAATACCACAGTGTAAAAATACTCTGTTACAGTTAAAAGTCCTGCATTCAAACTCTTACTTAAGTAAAAGTATTGGCATCAAAATATACTTAAAGCACTCATTATGCAGAATGGTCCATTTCAGATTAATATATAATATATTACCGGATTATAATTAGTGATGCATTAATGTGTATATAACTTTAATGTTGCAGCTGGTAAAGGTGGACCTGATTTTTAATGGCATTATATGCTGCCGGGTAGCTTAACCTATAAAAATATGTCATCATTTATTAGTTGTTTTGTATTTTGTATTAATAATCTGAATATGTAAAGCAACTGAAGCTGTCAAATACATGTAGTACAATATTTGCCTCCAAAAAATGTAGTGGAGTAGAAGTATAAAGTTGCATAAACTGGAAATACTCATGTAAAGTACAAGTACCTCAGAGTTTTACTTTAGTACAATACTTGAATAAATCTACTCAGTGACTTTCCATCACTGACACAGTGGCTGGACAGGAAAGTTAAAGTAGGTTAGGGTTGTAAACTGATGATTTTATTTATTTAGTTTGAATCTAAACTGTTATTTTATTAATGTGACATCTTCAGATGGCCTTTTTTGTCTGACCAACGTTCCAAAACTCAGAGACATTCAGTTTTTAATGATATAAAACAGCAGCAAATACTCACATTTGAGAAGCTGGGACTAATAAATGTAATTTCTGCCTGATAAATGACTTAAACAACTAATGGAGGATTAAAATTGTTGTTAACAAATGTTCTTTACATCGACTACTCAAGTTAGTCGATGTAAAGAAAGCCTTAACTAGAATAAGATTTGTATTTTTTACTTGATCAATAACAAAAATTAAAGGGCTACTTCACAATTTTTTACACAGGAAGTATTACTCAGCCTTTGGAAATAACCCTGGTGATGTCATAGTGATGTCATCAGGGTTATCTTGGTTTCAATTTTATTACAAAACGCCTGCGTTACAAACTCGAGGTGTGGAGTTTGACAGACGTACAGGTGTATGTTTATCAGGCAGGGAGGGTCTAATGGAGGACGCTGTTGCTTTATGGGAAATGTAGGATCCAGTGTTCTTAGCTTGTTTGTGACTCACATTTAAGACTAAAGTTGAGGATATCCCGGCCTCATCTCTTTTCTTACAAGCCCCTTCAACTTCGTGGAAGTTTAATACTAAATTGGTGGATTAATAATTGATTCCTTTTAATAATTGACTATTGCATATAAGAATTGGACTGATTAACTTTCTGTCTATCTGATCAGCCAACTGATTAGTCAGCTAATCATTTCACTGCCGGTTTACATGTGTCACTCCACATGTAAGAATTAAGTGATAAGACGACTGATTCATTGTTGTGGTCTCAGTTGTTCGCCAACACACGTGACAGTTCAGCTCTAAAAAGAAATAAAACGGCTGCTTTGTTAAATTCGGACAGTCGACTGAATTTGAGCTGTGAATGTGTGTCAGAGCTCAGAGGGAGGGAGCTATATTTGAAGCGTTCGACTCTGGCCGGAGAGCACAGGCATCATTTTACAGTGTTCCTGTACGACCAGGTCTGTGGGTGGACGTCTGCAGGCTCAGCCAGGCATACACCCATTCATGTGGAAGCCTCGGCCCCGCGTCCCTTATCAACCCGATCATCCTCTGCCGAGCGATAGGGACCACCAGGCTGCATCGGGCCACTCCCAGCCTGCAGAGACGCAGCCACATACTGCCGCCGGCTGCACACTAAACACCCTCAACTAGTTCAGTCGCTCAGTCCCTGCGGGGGGGGGGGTATCATTGTGTGCTGACAGAAATTCCCAATGCAGCACAGCAGAGCATGCAAGAGTTCTTAACTCCAGTGTTGAGCAGCCTGCTCACTGGTGTTGTTAAATTCTGGCTGTTGGATTTAGGCCCGTCCTGTCAAATATGATCATGTCTCTTTCACTTATTGATTCTGTATCTGCAGATCAACAAAACGCTCTGAAAGTTGTCCGTGCCAGCAAGCCCAGAACGAGAAAATCCAGCAAGGTAATGGTCTTTACTTTCTTTTTTCTCTTTTTTTAAGCTTCCAAAGTTTCTCTGTTAGACCTTTTTTAATAAATGTTACAAGCACGAGGTGTCCAGTTACTGTCAGTGGCAAGTTTAGTGTCGTTAATATATCTTGATAGTTAATCCCAAAGCACAAGTTGCCACTCTGTTCTGATGTTTAACGTATAAATGCATGTTTTAATAGAGTTTTTAGCCACAACAAATTAGAAGTCACAAGTGATGGTTGTGTTTGAGCGTCGCCAGTTTCTCACCTGTAAATAAACCAACATGCTTGGCTCTTGTGAAGTTGCAGATCACATGTTCATGTTTCACCACTGTAACTTCTGCCAGGTACTGACTGACGTGCAGGATGGGAAACTAACATCTGCCAGTAGCCAAACTTGAGCTAGTTTAAGCTGCTGTTTGGTTTGCTGTCCCAACCAGTTTTTCCACTGCTGTTGTTTAAAAGAAATGGTTGGAAGGGAACCAAATAGTAGGAAAAAGAATAGCAAAAATGTAAGAATTTGAATAAACGCAGCTTATTAAAATCAAATAGGTAATGCTGATTTTGAAGCAGGACGCATCAGCTCTGTGGCTGTTTACTGCTGCAGTTTATGTACTGATTGGTACATTTCTTTCGTGTACCTTTTTAAAGGTTTTTTTTTTTTTTTTTTTAATGCAACCTGTTGACATTTTCATAGTCAAAGTCACGTGTCGGAGGTGATGGGTTCCCCTAAAGCTGCACATGTTTAGAACCATTATCACAATATTAACATGGATATTTTTCCAGTTAGATTTATATCAAATGTTTGCAAAGTCATGCACGAAATAATCAAACTCATGTTCAAAGCAATGGACTGTGTTCTATTCTTCTGAAAACTTTAATAAATATAGCTTGTTCAGAATCATTCATTTGGATGACAGAAATGTGTAGAAAATATCATCACAATATGATTTTGTTGTAATTTAATAAACTGTAATATCGAGTTAACACCCAGTCCTACATGCTGGGTTGTCTGTATGATACATATACTACATACTTATATTAAGGAAGTCTGATGAGTTAAACCTTTTCCAAGTGATGTTGTTAAAGGTGCTCTGTGGAGTTTTTGACCTATAGTAGCTTTATGGAGCAATTTTTTTATGTAATGTCTCCTTTTGTTCGAGAACACCACTGCCAATCGTTTCACATTATTCCACTGATCTGAAATGCACCAAAATATTCTGTAATGCGCCAACAAATGCAGAGAAGAAGAAGAAAGAGAAGAAGAAAACTGCTAGCTAGTAAACATGGACGTAAAACAATGCTGCATTTAAAATACTTAAAAAATCGTCTTTGCAAATGTTATATGAGGAAATGCATTCAACACATCTGTCAGAGCTCAAGGAGCAACACTGAATGAAAACAGAAGCTTGGTTTGTTTGCAAGAAAACTCCACGGGGCATCTTTAATCCTCCGTGAACCAAACCCCCATTTCAAAACACAGCGTTTAAGCCTGCATTTACTCAGATTGACAGGTCTTTGTTTTTTTTGTTTTTTTCTTAAACAAATTCATTTTATTGGGACATCACATCATCTTAACACAGCATCTGAAAGTACAAACATGTCCGGTTTTATATTTGTTCAAACAGAGAAGGAAAGGAAGACAAAATTTAATTAAAAATAAAAACCTCCCACCCCTCAGTTGGTCCACTTTTACAAGATGAATTAGTGTTTTGTAGCATATATATATAATATATTGCTAGTATAGATAATTTAACATGTTCAGCATCTTAAAGAATTCAGGTTCATGACGCCGCTACCGAAGTTCAGCTGGACGCAAAATGATGGGAAATTTCATTTTTTATCAAAATAAAATTGACAGGTCTTTTAACACACAGACGAACACAAAATAACTAAGTCTGTTGTAAATGTTTCTGATGCTGTTTTATAAATCAATAATGATTCTAAATGCAGCATTGAAGCAGATATATTATCGATAGCCTGTATGTCTGTCTTTGTGAAGCACTTTGGTGCAAAACCCTTTTGCTATATAAATGAAATAAACAGAACTTTTCAGTTGCCGTCAGTTGACAAGCACGAAAATGCAGATTTTTAAACAGTAACTCAAAACAAATGTATGGTCACAAATTAAAAATCATACTTTTAGCTCGTATTGTTGTGTTTAGTGGTGATCGCCATCTTTCACTAATAGAAAGTGGAAAAACAGTATATTTCTTTTGTGATTTGGGTGAACTTTAATGTTTTACAGAGGGACAAAAACCTTTTTCGGTCACTACACATGCATCAGTGAGAGTTGCTTTAAAAGCCAGAATACCCTGAAGGATGAATTTAGTTTTGTTCCATCACTCTTGTATCCAAAAACCACAGTAAAGACCGCCTGATAGGCTAATACACCTGTAGGAGAGCAACTGTTACTGCGCAGCTCTGAGTGCAACTGTGACCCTCGTCTGTCTAACCTTGATCTCGTATCAGGCTGTCCAAATTTACACCATTCACGCCGGTGGAAAGTGACTCGGCCTGTTTATCGTCATTGTTTGCAGTTTCCCCACAGACGGAGCACTGACCTCCTTTTCCTCCCCCGCTGGCCTCTACCAGAAGGGCGCTCAGACTCTACCTGACTCACACACGGTGTTAAACTAATGGAAATGAGTCCAGGTGACAGGTATCGACTCGTGAACTGATGATGAGTTGTTGTTTATTTCTGTCTTTCTTTTGTTCTCATTTTTACAGTCAGGTGACTTCAGTGACATCACAAACTGGCCCACACCTGGTGAACTGGCCAAAGAGGTACTGTGTGTGTGTGTGTGTGTGTGTGACGTTAAATTAAATCAAACATGTTTTCTGCTGCTCTTACTGAACACGCTGGATTACAGCTTTTCTCACTTCTGCTCACTAGATGGAGCACTAAAAACATCAAGCAACTCTGCAGTGGGCCTCAATAAGTTAAAAAAAACAAACTGCAAATCACCTTCACATATAGTAAATCCATAAACTTTCAGGTGTAATTGTTTAAAGCGCTGACAGGTTTGGCCTCACGGGCTTCGTGTCTAGGAATATTTTCCTTTCTCTAAAATTATTTGATGTGATAGAAAATTAGAAAGCGAGTTTTTCTTTCACTTTTTTCAGGTCTGTGTAAAACACCAAGGACAACGTGGAAATATGTATTTGGCATTTTGTGTTATATTGCTTTAAAATGAGCTGGAAAACCAAAATGTGTAGGTTAGAGTCATTAATGGACCAAACAGCTGACAGTAAAAACCCATTGAAGCCATTTTTTGACCTGTGAAGCCCTAAAAATGAAGCAAAGAAGAACTTGATACGATTCCTGCAACTAACAATTATTTTCATTATTGATTAATCTGTCAAATATTTTCAAGATTAATCGTTTAGTCAATAAAATGTCAAAAGAAATTGTTCCCCAGAACCCAAAGTGACGTCTTCAAACTGCTTCTTTTGTCCGAAGACTCTTCATTTACTGTCAGAAATGACAAAGAAAAGCAGCAAATCCTCACATTGAAGAAGCTGGAACCAGCAAATTTTTGACATTTTTTGGTTAAAAAATGACTGAAACGATTAATCGATTATCAAAATAGTTTTCTATCTTTTTCCATCTTGGGAACCCTTGGGGGGCCACAGGAATGATTTTTCACAGCAGTTCAATCTTTAAGATTTGAGGATTTCCAAAAAGCTAAAATAAAAATTAAAAAAGCCTTTGAAATGCCTTAAAAGTACTTAATTTATCTAAAATGTTCTTAAAATCTTATTAACATGTTCTGAGAAAACTCTTGGTGATGGAGCTTTTTGCTGATTCAGAAGCAGATTTAAGATTTAACCGTTTTAACTGTCATTTCTTTGACAAGATCAGGAGTTAAAAATGAGACTGACTGATGCGTAACTCTGATACACGTCAATCTTTAGTCCTTGAATTTGCGCTCCAAGTTACGTGTTAAATCCATGCATCAAGAGCCCAAACCCAAAATGTCACAAAGGGTACAGATCAAAGCAGATGCAGCCAAATTTAAAAAGAGAAATGTCTAAGAATCAAAAGGCCACATCATCCACGATTCATCATATAAGTCTGTTTAAAAGCTGGTCTCTCCATCTTCCAGCAGCAACAAAATGTCCTCAACAACAACGGGAAGAAGCCTCCCGCCGCGCGCAGAGAGAAGGAGAAGAGGAGGGAGCCAACGGAGGGAAAATCAGAGAGCAGCCATGACGGCGGTGAGAGCAAAGAGAACCAGGAGGCTCAGCCGGACCCGCTGGGGGAGCTGCCCAAAGACGGAGAGTCCAAGGCGGGACAGGACGCCAAGAGCGCCGCCCTGAAGAAGAGAGGAGGTGGAGGTGAGGAGTTTGTTCTCACTTGGTGACGCATGTTAAACGGCATCCTTTAAATGATCGGACGGAGTTTGATTAATGCACATTTCTTTTCTGACCCGTGAAATGATTCATCTCCAGAATGTCAACTTTTATTTAAAGAAGGAAAACAATGTTTAAGCTTTATGACAATTTTCATATAATCTGATGGTTTTTAAATTAACCAAATTTGGAGATGAATCGTTTTCACTGGTCGGCAATGATCTGTAGCCTTGATTGCTGCGCAGAGGGAGCATGTCAATAACTGTATGGATCACGGATTGGTGCATGCTCTGCTCTGATAATCTTTTGTGTTGCACTTCCGCTGATTCACTCCCGATCTTATAAACATTTGTACAAGAAATAACAGGCGCCAGTCTTTTATGGAGGGCTCTCGAGTGTCTAAACCAGAGAGGAAGTGAAGAGTTTTGTTCCTAAATGAGTTGTGATCATCTATGATTGATTCACACAGGCTTTGAAAATCCTTTTTAAAGTTTGTTGGGGTGAAAAACGACCTTAAAATGTTGTTGAATGTGTGTCTTTGATTAAATATAGATTTTAAAATGAACGACAAAACTCTGCCAGGAATGCAAAATCATTAAAACGTGTTGTTTTTAATAATATAAAGTGTGAATCTGCATCTGGATCTAGATATACAAATACACACAGTGACGGACGATAATGCGATACATGGTTCAGATCGTTTCAGTACGTTAGTGAAGTGGTAGTAGTAGTATAGTAGTACTAGTAAAAATAAAAATAAGGGTTAAAAACCTCACAATGTTAACAAATCCTTTCAGTTCTGGAGCTTTCAAAGATGTGCTTTTGAGCACTTTAAGGACAAAATTTCTGCCAAATATTGTTGAAATCTGTTAAAGGAATAGTTAAGAGTTAGGAAATATGCTTATTCACTTTCTTGCTGAGAGTCAGAGAAGATCGATATTGCTATCTGTTCGTTAAATATGAAGCTGCAGCTGGTTAGCTTAGCTTAGCTTAGCATAAAGACTGGAAGCAGGGGGAAACGGTTACCCTAGCTTCGTCATAAGGTGACAAAATCCTCCCGCCAACACCTCTAAAGCTCACAAATTAACACGTTATATCTCGTTTGTTTAATACTTACTTAAAACTTAAAAGGACAATTTATTGGCTTTAAGTTTCCCCCTGTTTCCAGTCTTTATGCTAAGCTAAGCTAACCATGTCCTGGCTGTAGCTTCATAGTTAACAGACAGATATTAAAACGATATCAATCTTCTCATCTAACTCTCAGCAAGAAAGGGAATAAACGAATTTCCCAAAATGTTGAACGACTGATGTAACAATTTTTTAAAAGATATCCTGCCAAAAAAAACCTCCCTGTTTGAGTGTAGTATTTGTTGATTTTACATGATCATTAGTGATAAATATAATGATAAATAAGGCATCTGTAAGGTTTAATTCTGACATGCAGTGGGTGTCACGCCTACTGCACATTATTATAATTGTTTTGAAAAAGTTGTCAAGTGTCATAAGTTAGCCAACTGACTAGTTCTCATCCTTTATGAAGAAAGGCTGATCGAGCTGCAACGTGGCTCACACTCTCAGCTTGGAGGCTGAGTATATTATTACCATCGTCACGGTTTTAAATAACGTCTTTCCCAGACTTGATAGTTCGACATAATGAGGTGTTCTTCGAGGGAAACGTGTGCGGACCGTTTACTAAAAACCTCTTGAAGGTGTGGCTTCCTCAGTTAATCATAATTTACCAAACAATTCCTTGAAGATCATTAAAAAGGTGTTGAGTTTTATTTCCTCCGCGAGTGTTACAGTGAGAGCATCTCGCTGAAGTTCAGTAACCCGTTGATCTTTATCTTAGAGACACAGATTGATGAAGTTCAGTTGATGATTTCCAGCGTTTTGGAACAAAACTCTTCAAGCTCTGTTTTCGGTGTGCAATCATCGCCAGGTAACAAACGTAAGTGGGTTTCTCTTCCGCTGGAGGACGCCTCCCGGGACGACGGCGACAAGACGCCCGGCGGGGACACGGAGCCCACCAGCGACTCGCCTGACCCCACGTCGCCCAATCACACACTCCATAATAACAGGGCGCATGATAGCAGCAGGAGTAAGTGGCCAGCAGCTCTCTGTTTTCTGTTTTGCCGGTTTGGCTTCACTGTTTGCCCTCCGCTTCATGTTTGATCACCACTTCTCCCCGCTGCCATCTGTCTTTCCAGAGTCTGCAAGCTTCTTCTTTTTTTTTTTTTTTTCCATACCTATGCATGGCATTAATCTGATAATTATGATGCTCTTTTACCCGAACAAAAACCTTAATGATTAATTTTGGTAAACGTTTTGCATCCGACAGGCCTATCGGCCTACATTACTCATGAGAGGCCGCAATGTTGTGCTTTACAACCTGCTCTTGTTTTCATAGTCATGGCCATCACTTCTATCGATGATAACATTTCACACACTAACTTCATTTCTGAGATCTGGGGACATCACTGCAGTCGACTGTCAGGAAGAGGAAGAAGGAGGTCACACGGGTTGTAAATAAAACCCAATTTTAACACACTTGTTAAAGAGAGAAAACTAAATTAAAATAATAACTAATGGGACGGCCCTGTGTTAAGACGCAGACCATTTACCGCAACATCCCAGGGAACTTTGCTGCATGTTGCATCACTTTCCTTATTTCATGTAATTTCTCCACTGTCATCTCAAATGCCCCCAAAAATATAGATTTAATAATAATAATAATAATAATCCACAGATGTATAATAGATCCACAGTACTTGACTGTAACTTGGCACGTTTTCTCTACTAAAGGGGATTAAAACCCACATTTTGGGTAATAATGGTGGTGTGCTCACTTCTGGTTAGAGCTGAAAATATTAGTCAAAATAATTGATTAGTTGATCTGGAAAATTAATTGGCAACTATTTTGATAATTGATTAACAATTTAAGTCATTTTGAAAGCAAATTTAATGGTTCCAGCTTCTCAAATGTGAGAATTTGAGTGACGACGACCCGACGCCAGAGGGAATACCGGGAGTGTAGCGTTATGCTGTTCACGGAGACATGGCTAACCCCTCTAACGCCGGACTCGAACGCTGCGTTGGACAGTTTTCAGATGATGCAGGCGGACAGGACTGCAGAGAGCAGTAAGAGGAAAGGAGGAGGGCTGGTATTTGTTAATGATAGATGGTCACTATTAAAGAACAGCTCTGCACTAAGGACATTGAGCTGTTAGCCATGGGGAGGACGTTGACGCTCTCACACACTGTATAACGGACCATATCAACTTCTGTGTGGAGAATACCGAACCAACTAGGACTGTAAGGTGTTTGTCCAACAGCAAACCCTGGATTACTCCTGACATAAAGGCTCCCCTCGGCATTTAAGTCAGGAAATGAGGAAGAGCAGAAGAATGTGCAGAAGGAGCTGAGGAGGAGGATCAGGAAGGGAAAAAAACAGCTACAGGAGGTAGATGGAGGATCAGTTGCAGCAGAACAACATCAGTGGAGTCTAAAAACAAATGCACTCTACAAGAAAGGCCAGAGCGGACTCTATCTGCTGCGGCGACTCGGGTCTTTTGGTGTGCAGAGGACACTCCTGAGGACCTTGTTCGACTCTGTGGTGGCATCAGCCATCTTCTTTGGAGTGGTGTGCTGGGGCAACAGCATCTCGACTGCTGACAGGAAGAGACTGGTCTTCTTAACAGACTGGTTAAGAAGGCCAGCTCTTGCACCTGGGATGCCCCCTCGACCCAGTGGAGGCGGTGGGAGAAAGGAGAATGATGGCTAAGCTATCTTCCCTGATTGAAAACACGTCCCATCCCGTACTGGACACTCTGACAGCGCTGACAGAGATACCGCAGGTCCGTCCTTCCTGCTGCTGTCAGACTACACAATCAACACCGCTCCCAGTAGACCACACACACCAAAAATGACTGATTTTCACTTTATAATCGCATTATGAACTTGCTACTTATTTATTATATCTTGCTCTTTCTTTACTGATTGTTGCTATTGCGCTATCCCCTTGCTGCTGTAACACTGTAAATTTCCCCACTGTGGGATTAATAAAGGATTATCTCATTTTGAAAGCAAATTTATTTGGTTCCAGCTTTTTAAATGTGAGAATTTGTTGGCTAAATTATATTAGATTGAATATTTTTGGGGGTTTTGGACTCCTGATCAGACAAAACAAGATATATGAAGACGTCAACTTGGATTCTAGGAAATTGTGATGGACGTTTTTCACTATTTTCTGAACCTTAAAGCCCAAAAAATAATGTGCAGATAGTTGTTAGTTGCAGCCCAACTTTGATGACCTTGAAAAAGTGTTTTCGATAATCTGACTAAACTGAGGGCTTCTTTACAACCTGTGTGATCAGCTGACAGCTCATGTTTCTTGCCCTGTATGTGTTGGTTGTAGTAATGTTGCTGCATCCCCAGATCTTGGCACCCATGTTGAAGATTTACAATGTTGTAACCAATAGGAATGATGAGACGAAAGTATTTGATCCCGTCCTTTATTCTTCTTCCTATAATTCCTCTGTACAATTGATCAGGTTTTATCAGCCCCTCGGAAACCTTCTAGGCTGGGAACCTCTACATGAAGTACCGGTAAGATCTGACATTAAGCTTTCGTGTTTTCTTGTTGGCAGGTTGGAGAAGAGAGCAGCGGGACTTTGGGGATGACGCTGCCAGCGTCCGGAGTGACGGCGGGAGCATTCGTGGCGGAATACGAGGCCGAGGGAAAGGTCGGGGACGCGGGAGAGGTCGGGGACGAGGTACGGTTTTTAGTTTCACCGGATTAACAACCATAATTTACAGTCATGTTGACAGTGTTATCTTCTGTTATTGGACCTGCTCTGTTTGTATTCTGTGTCCTTTCTTTGTCTGTGTTTAATTCCTTGCAGCAAAGCTTTGAGTCTGGGTTTTATTTTGAGAGAAGAGTTAGCTTTTTAAAAATGTTTTCACGTCCTTTACCAGAAAGCAGCGTTTCAATGCTTACCTCTTATCCAGTAAAATCGTTTCTCACATTTCTTTTCTCTATTTTCCTGCTCCTTCAGGCCGCTATGAATACTCGCAGAGCTTCCAGGACTCTCAGTCGTCTGACGGTTCTGTTCGGGTCCCCTCAGAGTTCGGCACCAACATGGTTTACTACTACGATGACGGCAGCAAGGTCCAGATGTACACAGTGGATGAAAAGCTTCTTAAAGAATACATCAAACGCCAAATGTGAGTATTTGACGACTACTGCGGCGCATTTCCGCAAACAACCTACATGACTGGCAACATGGGGGCTTTCAGAAGCACACTGACTGGCTGGCTGGCAGGGGGGTTCAGGTTCCTACATTACCAGGGAAAGAAATAAGTTTTTTTACTCACCACCACCTCACGAAATGCCCAGAGCTTAAATGAGACCCTTAAACCAACCTGTAATTGTAATGAGACATTTATACAGTTAATTTTCTCCTTCTGCCAGGATGTTTTTTTACGGCTGTAGCTGCAGGAAACTTCAGTTTATCATTTCCATCATTTGTTGCGTTTAACTGCAGAATCAAGCACTCAATATACTTAGACATGCTTTTTTAAAAGGTCATATCTTATTTAATTCAAGCGCAAGCAACATTTTCCTTGTCCAGTTTCCGGCGTGCTTCATATAAATGATAATTGATAAAATTATAAAACATAGTATAGTCAAGGGGATAAGTGGCATTGAGTGAAAAAACAAAAAGTAAAGTGAGTGTTTTTGTACATACTGTATGTGTTTGTGGACTAGTAAACATCATTACACTAAATGGACCATCTTTCTTAAAGAAAGTGGGTTTTAATACATACATTATTTGTTCCATCCTAATGTTACTTATACTTTTTGAATCCATTTATTGTATGAGAATGAGTCAGGCTTTAACCAGCTAATTGTAATACATATAATGGCTATTTCTGTAACAAATATAATGTAGGTCGTTACTCAAAGCCTTCTGGTATTACTCGTGGAAGAAGTATCTTTGGATCTAAATAATGACATGGAGCGCTTCTTCAAGTGCATCAAGCACATCCTTCCAACGGTGCAAAAAACTTTAATTTATGGAGACTGTGTAGGTCTGCAGTGGAGATGCAGGCAACCTGGTCTTAATTAGCTCATTTTGACCCAAGTTATTTATCAGCGTATGGAAACACATGGCAGAAAAGATCAGTGTGGAAAATGGTCAGAGTTACGTTTTAACCAGCAGCTCCTGCAGTCGAACAGGTGAAGATTGTGTCTGTACAGAGCAGGTGTGATTGTGTGTGAAGGACTGCTGAGCAGTAAACAGAGCATGTGTATTCAGTAAAGCCCAATTTATACTTTCCTTGGTGCGCGCCCTGTAGTTTTATTAGTCTTACACAGTAGCACCAAATACATGGGCCTTAATACACATGTGTGCAAATTAAAGTAGAGCTACGACACTCAACTTCGGCTATCACAAATAATCAATATTTATATTAAATAACAGAATTTAACTAGTATTAAATTCACTTCGGGGCACCATCCTTGAAAAAGGGAAAAAGAGAGCCAATTAATTAATCCAGTCTCAGTCTAAAGGTTGCTACAGAGCTCTTGACTCGTGTTTCAGTGACCTTAATATTTAATACCCACAAACCACACAGTGATCAAGTTCTTCATGAATGAAAGTTTATTAAACTACTAACTACACATACAACTATAACTACCAGACATTCAAATAAATGAATAAATGCAACCAAGAATAAATCAAATGAATACAGCGATGAACAATTAATAAATGTATGAATGAAATTCATATATGTATATCCACATATATGTATCTCCATAGATATAAAAAATAAGTAAAATAGACGTACTGCAGGTTGTCCAGCTCTGATCTCTGCTACAGAAATGCAGAAGAGGAGGGAGGGGGGATGCAGAAGAAGGTTAACCCCCACACAGACACATCGGCAGATCATATCAGGAATGTCATCTTAAATCTTATTTCATTATAAGCTATGATCAATTTACTTGTTAGGTAAATGCGTATTCACATTTCCTGTTTCATTATCTATTAAACAAAACCAGACCTCACATCTTTATCTTGATCTGGATTAGTGGATAGTTGTAAACCGTTCCTGTTGGTTCAGTTTCCATTTTACCTGCATGTTAAACGTTAAACTTCAGTACTCTTCAGAGGGGGAGTTAAACACAGCATGTTGATTAATACGCATTTAATTCAGCATGGCAAAGTCAGTTCCTTTGTTCTTGTGTCAAGAGTTCAGAGTCTTGAATCTTCAGTCCAGATCCTGCAATGTGGGAGTGTTAGACTAGTTTGCTACAGACCTGTCGTAAATTGGGTAATTGTCATGCCCGGGGCGGGTCAGGGTTTATGGCCCGGAGGTCCTACAGATAACGTGATGTTTTGGGAAACTTCATCCTCGAGTCTTAACAGAGACTTGTTTCATGGCAGAGACCGTGGCTGGGTCACACGACTTCTTTCTCAATGAAAGATCTAGAATTATTCGTCATCAGGCTCCTGATCGCGCTACACGCCCGCATGGCGTAAAATTCGCCGTACCTACAGTTTTTTTGTGCCGCTACAAGACGACCAACTGCACGTGCGCTGGAATACCAAAATGGACGCTGTGTTTGAAGAGAGGCTGTGTGAAGAGGTCCGTCGCTACCTGCGTCTCTACAATTCAAAAGACAATCACATGTGCAACGATTTGTGAAGGGAAATTGCCCAGAGTTTGGGAGTAGACTCCGATCTACTGCGCAAGTGTTTAAAGCGTCCTCCAGTAAGCGTATAAACAGACCTATTGTGCATCCACAGCTGTCCACGTACTCGTCCGTTTGGCAGTATATAAACCAGGCTTACAGCTCCTCTGGGTTGGGTGTGTCCTGCAGGGGGCAGCGTGCGCTCTGCGTCTGACTGGCAGCTTTGGCCTCATTGCAGCAGCAGACTCAGAATAGTGGAGGGTGAGGTGGACGCCTAAATATAGTCTGAGTGCCTCGGAGGGGACGGGATGAATTATATGCAGGCCTGAGCGGGGAGAGGGAGGTAGGACGAGGGGAGGAGGAAGAGGAGGAGGAAGGGACATTCTTGTCTTCTTCTCTCTCGTCTCCCTCAGCAGTATTCAGGCTGCTCACTCAGCCGGCGTTACTCCACATGAAACAACGACTGCCCACCGCCTGCAGGCTGAGCTCGGCTGGCTGAGTGTGTGTGTGTGTGTGTGTGTGTGTGTGAGACAAGTAATAGACAGAGAGCTTTTTTTGGTGCTCCAGTCTGAAGAGTTTACATTTATTGTGGCTCTAAAGAGCATTCAGAAGAATTATAATGTGACAGTTTTGCACAAATAGGTTTCACTTCTGCTGCTCTCTGGCTGGATGTTGACCGAAATGTGTGTCAAGTACTGAAAGCTGGCAGTGAATGTCTTCTGTCATCAGATTCATAATCTTGTTGGCTAATTCTTTAACGAGATAGTTCCTGATTCAAATTCAATTTTAGACCCATTAAGTTCTGGTTTGGCTGATTGTGTTTAACTTCAGCTTCTTTTGTTAATGTAAAAAATGATTTAGTAGAAAAACATGTTTATATTTCTCAAAGTAAGATATTAAAGTAACATTTTAGTGTTGGTACTGAAACTCAGGTATCGTATTGGCACTCAATCAGCTTTACTGGCCAGGTAAAAGGAATTTGACTCTGGTTTTTCGTTGCTCTCAATGTACTTACACAGAAATAGACATACAGCTAAAAAAACAAGGACAACAAAGCTGGACACATTTCTCTACTTTGAATAATAATTTGTATTACTGCTCTACTCCAGAATCTATAGATATAAGTTGAACTGCTTCACTGTAAAGTCCACTCTCAGGCTTCACACTTTTGCAAGTCGAATATTGAACCAGGATTGGCTGCCAGACTAGTTGTGATGGTCACAAATCATGCTCGTAGGTCCGTCCCTGAAAATGGGATTTTCAATGAGCGCGTAGAAAGTTTCCACTTTCAGCAGATGAACGTGAAAACATCCTGCTGGTGTTTAAACTCGGCACATTGATGCTCAAACATTCAACTGTAGGAACAAGAAGACAAACATGTTTTTGAGTGGAGGGGAACTTTTAAGTGTGTGTTCCTGATTGAATGAAATTACAAGCTGGTGTTTGATAATGGGCACTAAACGCATCAAGCTGTCCTCCCCCAGTGAGTACTACTTCAGCCTCCACAACCTGGAGCGAGACTTCTTCCTGAGGAGGAAGATGGACGCGCAGGGCTTCCTCCCCATCTCCCTCATCGCCAGCTTCCACCGAGTGCAGGCCCTCACCATGGATATCAGCCTCATCATGGAGGTAATATCACATAATCAATAAGTTCACACAGTAGACTCCCCTCTCTCTCTCTGTGATGCTGAGTTGTGGGGATCAGTCATTCAGGTGTCACTGTTTGGCTCCAGGTTTTGTTTTAAGTGTCTTTGGCACACAAAGATCTCAGGATACACATTCAGTCGTGTGTTTGTTTAAACTTTGAATCCCATAATGAGAAATTATAGCTGTAAGACTAATATTTGTAGACATGTTCGCTGTGAAAGACCCATGAGAAATGACGGCATGTTGCTTTTAATGAAATAATTTCACGTAGTGGCTACACTCTGGGATTTGGAAGTAGGAAAATGTGTCTGTCCTTGTTTTAATAAATCCTGCTCTCCAGGCTCTGAAGAGCAGCAAAGAGGTGGAGCTGGTGGACGACAAGGTTCGCTGTAAAGCCGACCCCGAGCGCTGGCCCATCCCCGCGCCTACCACCGTGGGTTCCCCTCGGACCGACTTCTCCCAGCTCATCAACTGTCCCGAGTTCGTTCCTCGACAGACCCTCAGCTCCACAAACTCTGGTCAGTGATCGGCTCAGTCCACGGCTCCTCTCTTTAGACACCAAAGTGACGATTTAAGGAGAAGTCTGGTGATATTCTGTGTTTTCCTCCCATGTGTTGACCAACAGTGAATGTATCCGACGAACAAGTATAAGTAATCCAAGGGTGCTGGTTATTAATGCACGCAAGTTATTATTTCAGTAGTATGAATTTAGTGCTGAAAGGATTATTATTTATTATTCAAGCAGTTGAATGACAGAAACTGATTGTTTAGGTCAATTTTGACACGAAATCGACAAAAATTCTCAGGTTCCAACTTGTCAAATGCTGCTTTTCTCTGTTATATCGCTGTAAATTAAATATATTTGAGTTCTGAACTTTGGGGCGAAAAAAACAAACAACTTGAAGACGCCGTCTTGGGCTGTGAGAACTTGTCGCTTTCACCATTTTCTGACATTTCATAGATTAAACGATTAATCTATTAATTGATAATAAAAACAAATCCGTTTTTATTATTGTTGCCTGAGTATGAAATAGTAATACGCGCGCACTAGGGCTGCAAGTAACGTTTATGTTCTTTAATGATGATTTTCTTGAGTATTGTGTGGTCTATAAAATGCCAGAAAATGGTGAAAAATCACAATTTCCCAGAATGCTGTTTGTTTTGTCCGGCCAACAGTCTAAAACCCAAAGAGATTCAGTTTTCCACGATGGAAGACAATGAAAAGCTGCGTATCTTTTTATTTTTTTAATTTAAGATTTAAGAAGGTGGAACCAGTGAATTATTGTAACTTTAGCATTATAAATGACTTGCGATACCTGCTTGGCTTCATAAAACATACATTTAAATATATCCAGTATATACACACAACATAAATGTTCCCTCGCTCTCTAATCACAAGTTTAAAGACACAGTATCTTTAGCAGTGTGGACGTTTCAGTTTTTGGCACCTGTGTGGCTAAAATGAGAGCCGACAGTGTGATGTGTGATTTCTAAAGTTGTGTTGGGGCCTTTCAGCTTCATCGCCTGTGCAGAAGACTCCTCCCGAGGAGTCTGCTGAGCCTCAGGACTCAGCTGAACCCAGCTCCTCCAGCCAGGAGTCACTCCCAGCCTCAGACGCCTCCAAAGATGCCCCCCAGCCCCCGGACCCTGACGCTTGGATCCAGGTGGAGAAACGCCACCGACAGACCTGCGGAAAGGCAAAGGTACCAAAAAATCCACCTTAACCAGCTCAAGTCGCGTTATCTTTTCAAGCATCATACTTCCATTTTTCATCCCTTTCATCATCTTTTTTTCCTGTTTCATCTTTGTCCTCCGTCCTCTGTGGTTCACCTGTCGTTTCCTCCTGCTCGTCTCTCTCTTTGTGTCCTCCACCTTTCGGCCGGCAGCATGTCAGTGATGATGTGTGTGTTTTCAGCTCTTCTCCTCCCTGTGCGCTGCAACCCGACCTCCTCCCCTCTGCAGTTGAGTACTTCCCGCTCTCGCTTGCGTCCCCTCTGCCCGTTCCTCTCTGCGCTCCTCATTCATTTAGCCTCTTGTATTTACTCTCGTACCTCAAACCGCTATTTTCATTTTCGCTTAACCTCATTTATTTATCGGTCATGTTTGTTTTTCACCCTTTATCTCATCTTACCTTACCTAATGCCCCCAACCGTCCTTAAAATCATGTTCATGTCATGTGAATAATACAGTTGGGAGAATGCTCGCCCTTTACTCTAACTCAAGTATGACGATGGACCCTTTTCTAACATAATATTGTTTGTCTTTAATTCATTGAAGCCGACGTGGGCAGCTCTATTTTCTGATCCAGCTATATGATTAGTGATTTTTAATATAGCTTCCTGTAGAAACAGAGCAGGTAATTCCCGATAGTTTGATTGCAGTGATTTGATTTTATCATATTTATTAAATTTAAAAGGGACACTGTGCATTAATAAACATTGCTGTAAATGGACAGATGTTACATAGCCAATATGACAATGAATGTAAAATCAAGATGGTTATTGAAACAGGATATAAGCATGAAAAGGGAATATTGTTAAGTATAGAGAATAATGTTTTATACATGACAGCATTACATTAAGTACTAATTAAAACACAGAAGCAACACGTGCATCTAAAAAGAAAAGAAAACATAAATCACACATATGACATAATAAAAACCAGCAAAGAAATCAGTTAGAGTGGAGGCAGCGTCAGACTGAAGATGGAAACGGAGTGTAACGAGTCGAAGCTTTTCCTGCAGCTGAGATGAAACACTACCTGTCACCTGTCGTGTTGAATCTATTGGTTATAACGTTCACTCTCTCTTTTCCTAAAGTCAAAGTTTATTCCTTTAACCTCTAACAAGGCTGCGCAAAAACTATCGATCTGCTCATCTAACTCTCAAGAAAGCGACTAAGCATATTTCCCAGAATGTCGAACTGTTCCTTTAAATGTTAAACAGGTTTTGAACCTCCTCTCCGTGGTATCATCCCATCCTGTAACGCTCTTCTTGCCTTCGCTGTGTCGTCCAGGAGCGCAGCAAGGCGCCTCCACGCAGCCACGCGGCTCCTCCGCAGGCCGAGCCCGACCAGGAGGAGCTGGACTTCCTGTTCGACGAAGAAATGCAGCAGATGGCGCCCAGGAAGAACAAGTTCACCGACTGGTCAGATGAGGACGACTCGGACAACGAGCTGAACGACCACGACGTCAACAAGATCCTCATCGTCACCCAGACCCCCCCCTACATCCGTAAGCACCCCGGTGGCGACCGGACAGGCAACCACGAGTCCCGAGCCAAGATCACCACCGACCTGGCCAAAGCCATCAACGACGGGCTGTTCTACTACGAGCAGGACCTGTGGAAGGAAGAGGACCCGATCGAGTGCAGCAAGGTAAGAAAGACATGCAGAAGTAGGGAAACTAGAAAAAGAAAACTTACAATTAGATTTTTTACAGACTAATGATGGATTAGAAAGCTTCCAAAGTTTGGGCTGTAGCTGTTGGATTATATTATATATTTGGCAATTTTACTCAGAAACAGTCTGGTTTTTAGATAAATAACACACTAGAAAATGTTCACATCATAAAAGTGCTTTCAGAAGAAGGTTATCCATGTGTCCCTGAACCCAGTATTATTATACTTTTTACTGGTTGAATGAGCCACATGAAGTGAGAAAGTGTGGACAACCAAATCCAAATATTTGAACCCTATTTCAGGACGTATATCTCTCTTTGGATTGACAGTTAATTCATATATAATATATAATTAATATATTATCAGTTTAGTGAGCCGAACATGTTGGAGCAGGTCTGTCACAGAGAGGTGAAGAAAAGTCACAAGGTCCTCAGGTTTCATATTTATTACAACAGTTTTTCAATTTTTAGTCTCAACCCTTGGAAAAAAAAAAACTTTGAAATGAGCATATTTTCTGTTTAACAGACATTTAACTTTAAACACACAAACATGGGCAGCTTTGGCGTTGTGGGAATGGACATGCTTCCAGTCTTAATGCTAAACTAAAACATGTTTGGGTAGGAGCGCTTCCTGGACTCCAAATTTTTTGTAATGACTCCCTGACGAAGGCTTGATGCCGAAACGCGTCAGTTTGTTTTAAGGTTTAACTTGACCGTGCCGTAACAATAAAGGCATCTTAATTGTTTAAAAGAGAGTGCCTTAGTGTTTTCTTGTGATTTTTAGTCTTCATGCTAAACTTATATTAATCATAACATTGCGTATAACTCAAGTAAGACGGCAAATAAGCTTAAACTTAAAACTTTATTGTCCCAGGATTGCTAACTGTCCTCAGGTAAAGACAAAAACACTGTGCACTGAGACCCACACTCTGATGCTTTAGTTTATTTTCCATAAACAATGTTCTTCATCCTTCTTATTGTACAGTTTGAAACATTTCCAGAAAACATAATACTGAATTTATGCATCTAATGTCCTTTGACTGAAATATATGTCCTAACTCTACCGTTTATAACAAGAAACCACATCTACACATAACTTTTAGCACAAATGTTCACATACTTTCTTCACTGAGAAAAGATGCAAAGATGGATCTTTTGGATTTTATAAATTGATGTTGGATCATTCAGCTGAAAATCACGATCACCTCGTCTTAAATGAGGCGGCAGACTGTCCCGGTGGTGAGGGACCTGACATTTGATCCTGGGGCTGAAAAATAGCTCAGACAGTTTCTTGAGTGTTGAACTTGGCGAGTGCAGAGTGTTTTACATCGGGCCTTTTTGACACGGTCACTTAAAAACAATACAAGCAAGCACCCTAAAGCTCACCACTGCTGGCGCTTGGAGCTCTTTGACGTGAAGGCTTTGTTACAGAGCTGTTAAGTCTCTCACTGTAGAGGGGGACAAATATAAACTACTGTTTATCGCCCACTATTCGAGCCTCCAGACTACATGTATGTCGTGCAGCTGCTGCCAGAGCGGAGTGTGACCTGCTTTTTGGAAAAGCTGCACAGCGTTATGTAATGTTATTTTATCGCAGAATGATGTACTTCATGGGCTGGGATCACTTTACAGTATTATAGCGTTGTATAGTCATTCGTTATGATGAACATGTACAGTGGGAGATGCGTATCCTTCCTTAGTACTTATAAGACTACACCATAAACTAAATCGACACCGTGAAACACAAAACTTGGATCTCCTTCCTCATCAGAGGAGCACTTCCTTGTTGATTCTAAGAGGCGAAAATTAAACAAAACATGTTTTTTACGCCTTTTTTAAGGAGCTTTTAGTCAAGTGAAAGTGCAGCATTAGTTCAGGAAGTATGAAGTGAGAGTTAAAAAGAAGGACGTGAAATTAACTGTACAAACATTTAAAATTCAAGCTATTTTTCCTGAAATTGACCAGCTGATAGCAACGACCCCCTGTTTATTTCAAGGACTGAAGAAGACGTTTTAGTTTTTGTGCACAAGTAGATGCAGCCTTGTTTCCACATTTAAAAATAAAAATAAACGTCTGCTTATTAGTCATCCTATATCCAGCTGATGAAAGCTTTTCTGTTTCTTGCTGTTCCTGGCAGCTCTTTCTCTGGAAAAAACCTACAATTAAAACATATGACGACAGTTGCAGAAGCATCAAAAGCCTGATTTAAAACTACAGTCTCCAATATTTTCATTATAAATTAATGTCTTTCTCTTCCCAAGTGTGATTTTAATCTAAATCCATATAATGAAAAGCTTCTGTGTTTGCTGTTATAAATGCTCTGTTTGGTTTAGGGCTGCGCCTAATGATGAATATTTTCATGATTGATTAATCATTTGGCCTCTAACATGGCAGGAAATAGTTAAAAATGATTGTCACACTTCCCCAAAGCCCAGTGTGAGGATATCAGATAGCTTTATTATCATATAAGACGAAGAACAGCGGTAAAACCTCAGATTTTAGAAACTGGAGCTAGCGAATGTTTGTTCATTTTTGCTTGGAAAAAATGACGATTATCAAAATAGTTTCTGATTATTTTACTGTCGATTAGCTAATAGATTAATCGACTGATCATTTCAGCTCTAAAACAGAAAGACGTGTGTAACCTGAGCAGAGGTGTCTATCATGAAAGATAACAAAAGTCCAAAGACGTCCAAAACTCACAACGATGAAACACAAATATATCAGTTAAGATCAACGCATTCATGTTATCAGTCAGTCAGTGATTAATGTAGTGATTAAAAAGAAGTAATTTAATAAATCAAAAGGAGGAGGAATAAGGGTGAAATACTGCAGGAAAAGTGCACATTCTAAAAATAATCACTCTGAAGAAAAGTTTTTCCGGGTTTGGTTTGAACAGTGGTAATAATAGAAATAGCTTTATATGTATAACACTTTAAAAACACAAATTTAACAACAAAAACATAAAAATTAGGGACATGAAATCAATGCAGACATGAAAGTGTGATTTAAAATGGGGAGTGGAAAGAAAAAAAAATACAGTAAAATGGTAAAAAAAATAGGATTTAAATTACAGTAAAAGCCAGACTAAACAAGTATGTATAATCTGTGCAAGTAGGATTTGATTTCTTTAAATGGTTCATGTATACATATCAACAACAATACATGATATTTTAACTGCTTATTGTGTGTTTTACATGTAATATCATCCTCTGAGAAGTAAATATGAACTCGTCTCCAGAAAAATGTGGTTTGGAAGTATAAAAAATTCAATATGTCCCTCAGAAATGAAATGGAGTAAATATATCAAGTCGTACAAAATACAAATATTCAAGTAAAGTGCTTAGCACCTGTACACAAGGCAGCAGGCGAGTAAATACCAGACACACTAATAATAATAATAATTACATTGTGTAAAAGCTTAAGGCATTTGCCAAACTGCCAAATTCTTCTTCTTTTCGTTGTTGGCGGAGAGTTTTCAGCGTGCTCAGCTCAAAGGTTGTCAATAAGGTCTCCACGTGGGAAATGTCACACCTACGCACACACACACACCAAGGTCACCTGGATTTTTTTTGTTTTGTACGCTGACGTGTAAAGTTCAAAGTACGCTGCACATCTGCTGTGTGTTACACAGGCTTACATGGCCGCAGCCGCTGGCATATGGAGTATTTTTACCACCACGTCGTGCTGTTATCAGTTTAAACAGCCTGTAAGGCGGCCGGAGGGGTAAAATATTACATAGTCGTATCTGAGTGCGGCGTGAGAATACTTTGATCGTTAGTGTTGATTATATTGTCTAACAGTTGAGGTTTTTCTAAACATGAATGCAGTAAAAGGCTGAGATACCCCCCCCCACACACACACACACACTTAAAGATATGAAAAAACGTCCCATGTTGACTTTATTAGAGAGAGCGGTTTGCTAAAGTACGATTAAATAATTATAATGAAAAATAAATAATTGATTAAACTGGGCGTTTAATCTGAACTTTAACTGTTAAATACACTAATTAAATAGAAAATAATGGATTTGTACAAGATCAAATTACAGCCAAATGTATTTTAGGCTAATTTAAAATGAGCTGATTCTCCTTTTGTAGTACATAAGATCTTTGATAGGTTGATATTACATCTGGTTTTTTGCTGTAACGTTTACACTGTAATGTTTGAACCTACTCTGCTGAACTTGTTCCATGTATCACAGTAAGTTGGTGTGTTAACCCTGTTTGTTTGTCCACGTGTTCCGGCGTTGTCCAGCAGGAAAACATGGAGAACTTCAAGAAGCTGATCGTCATCAGTAAAGATGAGTTTGACACTCTCACCCCCAAAGTGCCCGTTGACCCAAACCAGGAAGTCCCGCCTCCTCCGATGCCAGGTGGGTTTGTGGGAGCTGCTGTGAAGTCAGTTTCACACTAGCTGAGCTTCCCGTTTGCTGCTTTAACCACACCTTTTGTAATTTTTTTTTAAATGTCTCGTTCTCGTGTCAGTTTCTGATTTTGTTCTTTTTTTTTTTTTGTTTCTGACATGTTTGACCTTGAAAAATGCTTGATTTTTCAACATAATCTGGTGTTTCATCATCGACACGATCACTCATGTAAACCAAAAATCTGAAACGATCCCGTCGCCATGTTTGTTTGTCGTCTCCTGGCATTTATAGTAACAAGTTAGATGTGATGATGAAGACTTCGAGAATCTGGAAATTTTAGGTTTAAGTACCTTGAAAGTGCTTGAAGGGTACATATTAAAAGCAAATAATAAGACAAAACAGAAGAAACAGTTGCTTCAGTCTGTTGAGTAAATGTACTATTGTCCAGACTTCAGTCCTAATAATAATAATAATAATAATAATAATAATAATAATAATAATAATAATAAACTTTATAGAGCACTTATAAAACAAGTACAGAGTGAATCAGAAAATACATGGAGGGCAAAATTAGAAATTAAAAATAATCTTAGCAGAATAATCAGTTGAACAGAATCTAGTAGTGTTTTATATTAATGATCTTTTCTTTTCTGTGTGTGAACGTCGTGTGGTCTCAGTGGACACTGGAGCAGAATTGGCCCGCTCTCTGCCTACAACGGTCCCAGAGTCGCCCAGCGCTCACCAACCCCGAACCCCCAGAACGCCTCGCACCCCCGGACGCCAGGACCCCAACAAGACGCCTCGCTTCTACCCCGTCATGAAGGAGAGCGGCACCATCGACGGACAGGTGAGGTCTGCTTCTCCGTCTGACTGATAACAGAGAAAGTCGTGAGTGACCCAGATCAACATCCCTTTAATGACTTTATTGTGAAAGAGGACGAAGCTTCTGTTGTTGTAGCGGGCGCCTCGCAGGTGGGAAAGATCGGAGCTGTAAGAATCAAGTGGCCAGTTTTTGAGTAAGGTACATTTAACAGTGGATCCCAAACTAAGGTCTTAAGGGTTTAAGAGAATCAGAACATGATACATGTCATTTTTAGACTTTCCTCTTAATTGTTGCGTCTTTAGAAGTGATTTACCGGAGAGTTTAGCCTCTTTAGGCCTTTTAAAAATAAAATAAAGAACAAAATTACTTGGGCGGTGGTTAGCTCTGTCGAACCCACCGGCCGGCGACGACGCTAAATTGCCCGTAGGTGTGACTGTGAGCCGAAATGTTTGTCTGTCTCTAAGCGGATATAGATAATAGATGTATGGACAAAATTACTTTTCGATGAATCGTTGAATTGATCACAAGCGGTGATGAGGGGTCAGTATGAAGTAGGTGTTGCTTCTTTTAAAGGAGTCACAAGCCAAAAAAGGTCAAGAAGCACTGATTTTTAGAAAACAACCTCTTTGTAACATCATGAAGGATCTGTTGTTGTGATTTCCTGTTGCAGACGCCGAGGAAGAAGAAAACCAGCCACAGTTCGAACCCTCCTCAGGAAGCCCACATCGGCTGGGTGATGGACTCCCGTGAACACCGGCCGCGCTCTGCATCCGTCAGGTCCGACTGCTCGTTTCCACTAAAGATTCAGTGCTTTGTGGCTGTGAAGATTTTGCCTTTCAGTTAGTGTTTCAGTTATAAACCGGGAAATCAAAAGAAGAACACTTCCTTCTTTCACTCTCAGCCGTTCTCCTTCCGTCGTCCTTTTTGTTGTTGTGGTTCTGCTTCACATTTGACCTTTAACACACAGGGTTTTTTAATTTTTTTTAACAAAACAAGATAGCTTAGCTCAAGTTTTCGTTGTCAAATGTCTTGATTTGGTTAACCAACAGTCCCCAAATATTACATTTAAAGTGATATTAAACCGAGAAGAGCAGCAAAGCCTCGTGTTTAAGAGGCTTGAACCAGTAAATATTTGGCTTCCCAATCATCATGTTTGTTTGTTGTCTCCTGGCATTTATAGTAACAATTCAGATGTGATCATAAAAGTCTGGGAATTTTTGTTTTTAGGTACCTTGAAAGTGCTTGAATTTCACTCTTAAAAAGCTGTACGAACCTTGTGCCAGTCGGCTAATTGATGAATCATTTCAGCAGTACGTGTCAGCTGGTGTAGACTACAGGGTAAAACGAACAAATGATAAGAATTCAATCAGGCTTAATGGATACAGTCAATAAAAATATGCTTTGAGGGGTTTGGGACATCCCTAGTTATCAAAAGATTTTAAGATGAATTAACTTATCGTAAGAGCAATCTAAGTGTTAAGAGTTTCCTGCTTCGCCACTCAAACGCCTCCTCCGTCCTCCTACAGCAGCTCCAACGCCTCTCCGTCAGAAGGAGCCCCGCTGACGGGAAGCTACGGCTGCACCCCCCAGTCTTTACCCAAATTCTGGCATCCATCCCACGAGCTGCTGAGGGACAACGGCTTCACTCAGCAGGGATACCACAAATACCGCCGACGGTGCCTGAACGGTAAGAAACTGGCCGACATTCACTCGCTCGGACCGTCGCGCGCTCACACTTTGAGCGTAAAAATAGTTGTATTTTTTGCGTAATTAATGTTATATTCATGTAGATTGTACAGGTGTTCATACTCTTCTGTAATATTGAAGACATGAAGCTGCTCTCTGGTGACTGAATCGATGTTTTTCCAGAGAGGAAGCGGTTGGGGGTCGGCCAGTCTCAGGAGATGAACACTCTGTTCAGGTTCTGGTCTTTCTTCCTGAGGGACAACTTCAACAGGAAGATGTATGAGGAGTTCAAACAGTGTGCGCTGGAAGACGACAAAGAAAACAACAGGTGAGGAGAACACTCGGTGACATCGGCGTCATATTAGTTGGATATCATAAAGCAACAAATTTTTGGCATTTTTGTTTGATAAAAGACTAATTAATCATCAAGATATTTGATGATTAATTACAAATCATTTCAGCACTAATTTATTGACACAAAGTGAAGCTGCTGTTGGGTTGAAAGAAACACTATATGCTTAACATTTTGACTTTTCAGGAAGAATAGCTGTGTTGTTATCTCGACCACCACATGTTGTCTATCTCACGCAGTGGGCTTTAGTGGGGTTTTCTTCAAGCTAAAGTAAAGTAGAGTAGCGCTTTAATGTCCCAGAGGAGTAGTTTGGTTTAATAAATACAGAAAAAGACCAAAAATCACCAAAACCATGTAAATAAAGCAGAAGTTCAATCTCCAAATTCAGAGTTTTTACGTTTGGACCTGCAGAAAGGCTTTAATTTGTCTCTGTGTAAACTTGACTAACTGTTGGGTTCCGATCCCTCAGTCGGTGCCTGCAGACGGCAGCAGTGTTTGACCGTCATTACTCGACAGCAGAGGGTTAACATGGGGAAGCTGCCTCGCTGTGACATTGTGTGTCTGCCAGAAGCGCCTTCACACACCTGCCAAACCCACATTCTTCTCTAAATATGTAGGCCGCTCAGCGCTGCACGTTGGAAGTGGGTGTGAGTGTAGTTTCAGGGCGTGCTGGCAGTCAGTGTAACAACCCCATCAGCTGTTTCTGCAGCAGACTTGATAACTGGTCGACTCGTCTGTCTGGTTCCTCTGTCAGCTACATTAACGACCATTAATAATCCGTGAGACGAAGCTTTTACTGTGAATGTTGGTGGGAAAACAGCTGGTAAACATCACAAAGCACCAAGTCCATGTAAATATACTTGGTGTCCAGAAGCCAGATCTGGAGCCGAGTGCCATTCGTTTACTTGTTTCTGTGGTCAGAGTGCAGGTAAATATTTGTCTTCCCCCCCTCCACAGGTACGGACTGGAGTGTCTCTTCAGATACTACAGCTACGGTTTGGAGAAGAGATTCAGGTTAGATCTGTTCAAGGACTTTCAAGAAGAGACCCTCCGGGACTTTGAGAAAGGTAATTTCTCAAAATCACAAAGTAACCAAGCGGTCCCAAACGTCATCTGTCAAGATTTTCAGAATAAAATCACGCAACTGGCCACGAATGCAAACACCAACTGTGTTTTCCCGTAATAGTTTTTTAACCACTGGTCACATAAACATGAATAAAGCTCTATCATCAAAATGAAAGAATAAAAACTGTCATATAACTTCAGGGTTACAGGAGCAGATGCTATTACAAGACGTGGTGTGGGAAATAAAAAATAAGTGAGAGATTCAGTCCACAATGAACTAAAAAGAAAACATGTCACAGTTGCAGGGAAGTTTGGGCTGCGCTTGAAATCTGAACAGACTCTCCATCGATCTTTATATACTGTAGGTCCACAAAAGGTCCCAGGAGGAACTCTCGTCTTCCGAACTACCTTTTATTCTATTGAGCGGAGACTCTTAGGACGGCGTCTCTACTAGTGCGTCTGCAATATCTTTCAAACCTGGAGCTTTAGCTGTTTCCCAATGCCTCAAAATAACTCTGCAGGGTGTAATAACACCCACCATAATAAGTCAAAATGCGCATTTTGATATATTTGGCATCCTAATAAACAAACCAAGGACCCAGGATTAAGTGTTAATGTTAATGTCTTTGTTAACAGCTGTAACTCCTCACATGAAGAGTAGACGCTGGTGTGTAAACGGTTAATGAATGATTGATAAGACGGTGTAACTGGTGTAATCATATAGAATTATTAGTAGTTTTAAATATAGTTTGAAACCTGCTGTGAACCAACAAAGACTGTATTACTCTGAAACGGGCAACAAACCAAAATGAAACTGTTTAGTAAAATGAAAATGATTCAGGCAAGTTATAGGCATCAGTAAACACAAATATCCTTTTATCTGTTTACAGCTGCATTATAGCGTGTTACAAACCATTTATTAATTGTTCATGTACAGCTGATAAATGCTAAATAATAATAATTATTATTATTAGCAATATTTGTCCTGTAAACCAGCTTGACCCGACTCAAAAGTTCACTTTGCGGAGGCTCACCCCTCTAAGCTGAGTGTGTAGTTGTGTGAAAAGAGGATTAGTGTCGAGTTCTCGACCTCTTTCAGCGCTGCGAGTGACCCAGTGGAGCAGAATGGAGGCTTGCCAGTAAAGTTTCACTTCAGCCACTTATTTCCAGCCGAGTTATTCTGGTGTTCAGACTGGAGGCTGATCTGTCAGAGAGGTGTGGCGTTGAAAAGTTATCCGCAGACTAAACAACAGTCACCACCCAGATAATGTACTAAAGAGTCATAACCAGCTGTGATAACTGAGGCACTAATTGACGAGTCGTTTCCTTATATTGAAGTTAATTCAGTGTCGAGGAAATCGTTTTTATCTGATAAATCAATCAGATTGTCTGCAGGGAGTTCCTCAAGCTTTTTATCAGCTACATTTCTCTGTCGGAGGAAGCTATAAACAGGCTTTATGTTGTTCTCAAACACATGATGAGTTTTATATGATGGTGGCAGGACATGAAAACTGTGGCCGTGTCTGAAATCACTCCCCATTTACTATATAATGCACCATATTTACTGTCCGCCATTTTATTTGAGTGTCTGAATCTAAACCTATGCTCAATATTTCAGCCTAAAAAGGGGGTCTTTAATTTCCTTTTAAAAATACAGAGCGTGCTTGCTATTCTAATATCCAGTGGCAGCGTGTTCCCCGTCCAGATGTTGCTGTATTTCTACTGTAAAGGACGCTCATTACGGCAGTTTACAGTAAACAAGCTCCACCAAATCTGCTGTGTGTATAAAGGGCAGAGAGAAATAATTAGAGAAAGCGCAAATGGGCTGCTGATTAAGAACCTGAATTCCCCATGTCCTAAAAAACATGGTTAAACCCTCAAGCGCTCGCGTTGAGCTGTGAATTTCTGCTTAATCGGTTGTGCACTGTGCTGTTTTCCCCCTCCTCCAGGTCAGCTGTATGGACTGGAGAAGTTCTGGGCCTTCTTGAAATATTCGAGGATAAAGAACCAGCCCATTGACCCAAAGCTGCAGGAACACCTCTCCAAGTTCAAGAACCTGGAGGACTTCAGGGTGGTGGTGAGGGTCCATGTTTAAAATTAAAAAAAAGAACACAATGAACCTCTACTTTTAGACATTTAATACAAGTTCCTCAAAGCACTTGAGTAAATGTACTTATTACATTCCATCACTGCACGTCGATACGTTGACTTACAACAACTTGTACAACTAAGTCGCCACTTTTCTGTCGCTGTTTTTGATGAATGTAGCTAGCTAGCTATGCAGGAAGATGACGTCCCCATTCTTAATGAGGCCTACTACGCTCTGATTGGCCGACTGGGGGGAAACAGCAGATCTAGTGTTTGAATTGTTAAACAAATCTGAGATGTGGGCGGCGAATCAGGCGTCTAGAAGCAGGCTGGAGATTTTAATCATTGCCTGTTTGGCCTGTCTCCATGTTGTGACCTCTGACCTCTGTGTCCGCAGCCCCCGATGGGAGAGGAGGGAGGCAGGAGGAGACGCCACTCATCCTCGGCCGGGGATGAAGGGAGGCGTCGGCGACATCCTTCCAACACTACCTCAAAACCCACGCAGGCCTCCAAATCCTCCAACGCCGCCGCCACCACCTCCTCCACCTCCACCGCACAGAACACGCCCAAAGACAAGGCCCAGAAAACAGCTGCCGCCGCCGCCCAGGGGAAGAAGGCCGAGCCCAGAGCCGGGAAGAAGGAAAGTGTTGCACCAAATAAATGAAGCTCCCTCCTCTAGGCGTGGGTTTGGATAGACAAGGTGTAGAGCGCGGCAGCAGCTCAGCGTTCGCTCTTTTCAGCGGCAAACTGTTTGGGTATGAAGAGAGACTGAGCGTGGTTCACTTAATTTGATTGTTTTTATCTGTGCATTTCATTTCATTTCAAAGCAAGCAAGCAAGCAAGCGTAGGCAGTGGGCTTGAATCTGTGCGCCTGACAGCTCATAACGTTTACAAAACAAAACACACACAAAAAAAAATGCATTCCCTGCATTTTGCCTTTTTATTCTCTCGGATGCCAAGTTCTTAAAGACGTTTGCTGATCTCCACAATCTGTAAAGAGCACTCAGCCTGTTGAACTGTGATTCTAGTTTGCCAACATAAGAGATACTGCAGATAATCTTGTGTGCCTTAATCTGATTCAACAGGAAGACGTCGAAGATAGTCCAAATTTTGCTCTCTAAAGTCTTCCCAATTGATTTTTTGGGGGGTTTGAACGTGTTTAAAACTGACACCACTTGCAGGTTTTTCTTTTCTTGAGTCATAAATATCTTCTGTTATCATAGTGACAATCATTGTTGACAGCTGCAGTCATGAATTTTGTGAAGGACTGACCTCCCCCCAGGCTGCTGCTCCGTTACAGATGTGTCCTGATGTTTTTTTTAAGTCTGACTGACGGGCATCACAGCTAAACTATCATGTTGGTTTTTAATTAAAGCCTGCGGAAATAATGACAAATTTATCTGGGAAGCTTTAAGCCCCGTTTTAAACCCAGAGGTAGTATAATTTATTGTTTTATTTCTGTTTTTATTTTTCCATGTTCTTGATTTGGTGAAATAGTCTTAGTTAATCATTGCAGTTTTTAATGGCTTTTGCTGTTGAATATATTAAAAAGGAAATGTTTCTGCTGGAATTATGGGTGTGAGCTAACATCATAAAACTACAGTATATTTTTTGCTGCTTTTTGAAGTTTACTTCACATTATGTTTTGAGGCTTGGTGCTCTACAGCACTTACATCATTAACTTTCCGGACTTAAAAGAGGTTTTAGTGTTGAATTTAAAGGAAAAAATGTAAATACTATAAAAAATCATTTGCTATTCAATTATTCTTTATGATTTTAAGTGATTTGTTTTATCGGTAGTGTGGTTTTGAGTGTGTTTTAGGATAAAGCAATGCATGTTAATGCCGGAGTCTTGAATTGTAAAATGCAAAAAAAGATAAAATAACCGTTGATTGTACGAACTTGTGTTTGTGTGATCTGTCCTATCTGTTTAGTTTACTTTGCACATTTCTCTCTGTCATCTACCTATTAAAATATTTTGAGGTGTTGCTCGGTGCGACTCATCGAGCCTGATCAACAGGTTTTTTGTTCCAGGCAACATCTGAGGGTGAAATCCATCACAAACTGCCCGAGTCGACTGCAAATCTAAAGTGAGATTTGTTCAGCCAAGTGCGTTTCATCAGTTATAATCTCTAACAGAGTAGTAAAAGTGTTTACATAAAGTGTGCAAATAGCATACAGATAACCACTGAATAAAAAGGGCAACAGTGGGGAAAATGGAGAAGGTGTGAGCTTAGAAGCCAAAGACCAGCAATGCTATGACATTAAGTTAAACGTTTGTGGTCATAATAACGCCAAACAATGTCTAATAAAGAAGAAAATGGCATTTATTATAATAGAAATGAATATTTTGGCCTGAAAATGCTTCATCCTGCTCACATGATTATTCTCACACCATTAAGAAACATAACAGATGAGGTAACGTGCGTAATGCTTCAGGAAATATGAAGAAAATACTGGGTTATTTTAGTTTTATTACAAGTTTGTGGCTGTTTGTTGCACTACGGGTCCCGATGGGGGGACAAAAACTATCAAACGGTCAAGTCTCAACTTAAAACAGTGGTGGACGGGTGCTTTACTGCCTTCACGTGTCCCTCGTAAATCTCAGCTCTGAATGAGAAGAGGATCTTCATGGGGCTTTCAAGTGCTGCTGTGTAATTACAAACAATTTTATGTTTAACAGGCCTCTGGTGTGTTTTTGTTTACAATCTCAGTGGAGCAAAGTTAGTGCGACTTTTGCATTATGGGAAATGGAGGACCCAGAGTTTTTAAAGCCATCGTTAGAGAAATACATGACTAAATTCCTGGAGTATGCCTTTAGCAATAAATGGCATTGCTGTTGGTGCTGGGTATCTTGCTAAACCTGTGTCACCTGGTTATTAGTTATTACATTTGTAAATTTAACAATAAAACAGTGACAGTTGGTTGCATGAACTTGTGTTATTTGCAAATAAAAGTTCATCCATTTTACTGGAATAAATTGTATAAATGCTCCGGAGTGCACAAGGTGTTAGCTGAATTTTTAACACTCAGGAAAGTGGGTAAAAGTGGGATTTTAATGTCAAAATACATGTTTCAAATTCGGCTACAGCTGATAGGATTAGTCGATTAATTAATAGGCAACAATTTTGATAACAGATAAAGTAATTTAAGTTAAAAATGTAATTGGTTTTAGCTTCTTAAATGTGAAGATGTCCTGTTTTTCTTGGAGTTCTATGATAAATAGTAAGAAAGTGGGTGTTTACTTTGGATTTTGGACTCTTGGTTTACATGAACTAGTGATGGCTGACATTCTGTAGACAAGATGATTCATTGATTAATCGAAAAAAAACAAACAATCGATAATGAAAGCAGTCGTTAGTTGCAGCTCTATATTTGCCACAAGATGGGCAGTTTTGCATTGCACCGGAGAACACAATGTAACAACGCGGAT
Source organism: Maccullochella peelii (assembly GCA_002120245.1). Lineage (NCBI taxonomy): Eukaryota > Metazoa > Chordata > Actinopteri > Centrarchiformes > Percichthyidae > Maccullochella > Maccullochella peelii. The sequence continues at coordinate 36,211 of LKNJ01000629.1, read as the reverse complement.
CCGCTCGCTCAACTAGTTGTTCCGCTATTCCCGACAGGATTGAACGCGGCATCTGGCCAGGGGCGGGTAGGCGCTAACCGTGCAGTATGGCGGACGATGGAGACAGTTTGAGCGGACCAGTTGACACAAGCGGTGGGCAGGGGGCAGCGGATGAGTCGGACGGGCTCGGCCTCGGCGGGATGTTGCTGAATATCAGTATTTTGGTTCTGGTGGTGGCGGTCTGTCTGGCGGTGTACCGGCGGTGGGGCAGGCGGCTCGTCTCTGACGCGGCCCAGGGCGACGAGGCCTCGGCGCTTCCCAAGATGAGGAGACGGGACTTCACTCTGGAGCAGCTGCGGGAGTACGACGGACTCCAGAACCCCCGCATCCTGATGGCTGTCAACATGAAGATTTTCGACGTGACCAGCGGCAAAAAGTTTTACGGGAAAGGTGAGCGGGCAGTGGGTAGATCACGCACTGGCAGCTGGGTGAGTTAGCTGACACGTCCCCGCTTGTGGCGAGTTGTCCTGAACAAAAATTTGGGCGCAAACCGTTGTGGTTAGCTTGAGCTAGCTCTTTGGCTTTGTCTGTGTTTTTGAATGGGGGTGCTAAGCTGTTAGCTAACTAGCACTAGCGTATGTGCTCGTACCTGTTGTGATGCTGCTGCTTGAGCACCTCTAAACTTTATATTCGTGTACTTTAAACGTGAAACTTTTTGGTTAAAGTTCTTCACTTAAGGTAAGATTTTAACCAGCTAGCCTGCTAACGTTAGGCTGTTAGCTTGTTGACGTGCACACAGACACGCTACACTGTCTGCATGTCTGGTCTGGAGCCGCCGCTTGTTTACAGCGATGGGACCCGCCGTGCGTGAACATTGGGAACTTTGCACCAAGGTTTTAACCTTAAAGGATATTAACCTTGCCATATTTGCAAATGGGGAGGCTAGTTTGATGTAGAAAAGACGTGTTTTTAGCACCTGGATCCGCTGAGTATTCTGCTGTGCAAAGTTAGTTAACTAAATAAATGCAGCCAGCTTTAAATTGTAGCTCAGGGAAGAGAAAAACGTTTGTGAACAAATGTGAAATTACATTTCTTTACTTTAACAAAGCATGTTTCAGTCCCCGTATGTTATATTTACGTTTCTGTCAAACAAGTCGAGCCTGCTACTCTGCATTTTCTCTGACCTGGCTGACTCACCCATCAACTCTCCAATAAACTATTATTATTCAAACACTTTGCCAGCAGTCTCGTCTGTCACCTCTGCTATTCCACACCGCCAGGGCCGAGCCAAGCTGCTGACTCTATCCGTATGTCAGTTGGCAGAAAAGTAGTTTATGACTTAGTTTGGTAATCGATCAAAGTCGGTTATGAACCAAAAAAAACCTGAATACTTCTTCACTGTTCAGACAGGATTAGCAGCTAACATGTGCATTTGTCATTATGTCTGACATTTTATGGATCTAAATATGAATCAGACATGACAGTAATAGTAAGTTGCAGCACTGTACTGCTGCTTAGAGGAGGGTCCAGCTGGAGCTCTCATTTTACAGCTCACGTTTTTCAGACATCTTTCGCTCGACTAATCGATTAATCGTTTTTAAAAAGGCCTGATTCAGAATCTGGGTTCAATCTCCACTAATAGTTTGAATTTAAATCTCTAACTGTATTGTGAAATTGGGTTTGCACAGGTGACTGCCTGATTATTCATGTGAGTCACGATTCATGACAATAAAAAAAGCCCAATGTGATTCTAATAATAGACAGTCTAATAAAAACATCAGTATGTAGCTGAAGTGTTACTCAGGCTTGCTGTGAAGTGGGTATTAGCAGTTTTATCTTTAAAATGCTTGTTCTTGTAGTTATGCAAGGCAGCAGCACATCTAATCTTTGAGGCGATAAGGCCTCACAGACTCTTTGACGACAGTTTGAGTGTTTTTGTTTTTTTCTTTCTGTTTTCACATGCTGGTCAGATGATGTTCTTCTGGAAGATGACGAAGGATTTAAGACACAGAAAACTTTGAGGAAGGCCCGGGGTGTTGTTGTTTTTTTTTTATTTTATAAAAGAGACTGAATGTCCCCAGTCCCTTTGAAAGAATATTAAATTAGTCTGAAATCAGCTAACTGGAAATTCCTGAGTATGATGCATCATTTTAACATAGTATGCTTTAATATCCTCTACTAATACAACACTGAAATTGTAAAAACATGAACACAATTTAACTTAAATATTCATTTGAATTGTTGGTAGAAGTTACAGCAGGACAACAACAAGAGCTGGGCGATATTACACAGAAACAAACACCACAATATTTCTGACTGAATGCCTCAGTATTGATAATTATGGATGTACTGATCAGACTTTCTCTCCCCCTCCGATACCGATTCTGATACCTCAATTCAGGGTAATCTGCCGATCGGGTACACTTGATACCGGCACTCTGTTTTCCCCAAATTTAAAATCGGTTTGTGCAAAACTAATTGCAATTGATGTAGAAGCTGTATTTAATCCACCGTATCGGGTCAGTTCCTCCCTGTTGATAATGTATTATATATAATATTTATATAAGAAACAATCAGTAGTCATTTGGTCTTAGCAGCTGGAAGCATTCTTTGCTATTTGCTAATGTTTTTACTCAGTTGGCAAAAGTCTAAGTTCAGCAGTTGTATTATTTAACTTTGAGCTGCAGCCCGGGTGGGAATTTAACTTTTTCTACCAGCCACTGACGGATACATGTTCAAATGCAGCAGCCACTCAGTAGTAAATCATTATTTTGTGTTTGAAATCTGGCAGCCACTTTCATATTTTACCAGCTGCTGGCTGGTGCTAATTTCCCACCCTGGCTGCAACCAACTACTATCTTTATTATTGATTAGTTTGCCAGTTATTTCCTTGATTAGTTGTTTAGTGTGCTAAATGCCTGCAGCCGAAGGTAACATATTCAAATTGCTTAATATATTCGCCCAGTAGTCCAAAATCTAAAGATATTCAGTTTACTCTGAATTTATTAAGAAAAGCAACAAGGAAAAAATACTGAATTAGACTGAAATCGCCTTGTTTCTTTCTTTTAATGCCTCGTTGTTGAAAGGTGCTACACAATTAAGCTATAAACTCTACTGGGGTCAAAGAAAAGCAACAGATCATCACATCTGAGCAGCTGGAGCCAGTCAGTGTTTTTGCTTGAAAAATGAGTGGGCCCATTAATCACATATCAGAATATTTGCTGAGTTCGTTATCTGACGATCGACAAATCGCTGCAGCTTTAATTTAACTCTTAATGCATCCTTTAAGACCATTTTAAAGGCACTCTTGAGATGACCAGAATCCCAGACAATACCACTTTCGTATTAATACATCTTCCAGCTCTTACAACAAAATTCTGCTTAGTCACCCGCAACAGTTTTTGAGGAAAAAGAAAAAGAGCATGTCTGTCCTCCTGTAAACTCACTGTATCTGAGCTGCGTTCAAGTGGGTTAATTATTGTTAAAGGCTTTTAATGTGAAGTAGCGGCAGTCACGTGACGTAGGTCTGAGTTAATCGCCAAGGGTTAACTTGTTGCTCGGCTGTTTATTTGCACAGTTTTTACCACTTTTTTTCCTCAGTAAGTCAGTTTGAAACAGCGTGAAACCTTAAAGGTACAGACAGCCAACCCAAACCAGGCGGGAAACTGACTTGTGTGTCCTCTGACTCCTGACTGGTTCATCCCCAGAATCACTGGCAAGCTTGGACTCACACAGAAATACATTTGCAAGAAACTACTCTGCTTAAACTCTTTTTCATCCTGACTTTTGTGTTGTGTTTTGTTTTTCCTCAGACGGTCCTTACGGCATTTTCGCGGGTCGTGATGCTTCGAGGGGCCTGGCCACCTTCTGCCTGGAGAAAGACGCCCTGAGGGACGAGTACGACGACTTGTCAGACCTCAACGCTGTACAGATGGAGAGCGTGAGGGAGTGGGAGATGCAGTTCATGGGTACGCTTGTTTCCTGATGTTTCCACCAGAGAAAATGCTCCTCTGATATTGATTCGGCTCAGATTTCACAGATGCATCCACCGCCTGTCCCGCAGGGCCTCTGCATATTTAGTCGAGTCAACCTGAAGATCCAAAACACATCACAACACTTAAACTTCCACTGCTTTTCTGTGCTGTATTACAGTTTGAACAGCGTGATTTTTGTTAATAAATTAGGAGAATTTAAGGCTGCAAGCCAGCACACAAACTAGCAACTAATTGATTAATTGATCGTTTCAGCTCTTGTGCAGTTGAACCAAACTTTGGAGTGCACTAAGGGACTGACATGCAGTAAACCCAAACTATAAATATCCTCTGCCGCCACATCTGCTGAAAAACAGTTAACAACAGGAAACACTGAAACTGGAAGGAAACTAAAACCTTCTTTTCAGATACTTTTATGTGTCACTATGTCAAATGATTCAGTTTTTAAAGTGTAAATGATCCTATTGTAGTCGGTCATTTTAAAACTTTATTTAAAAAGTTTTATTTCAAAGTCAAGTGTCCTTTTTGAATCCTGGCTGTTTAATTTTGGACTGAAACCCGTCTTAAGTAACGTCAGGCCTCTGAACACTCGCTGCACGTTTAAAGCTGGACTGGGCAGCTTTGGAAGCTGGCGTCCCCGAATGGTGACTGATTAAATCGTGTAAGAAGATTACATGGCTGCTCCGAGAGTCCAGCGGTGTTCCTGATGTTCAGGGCAAATTTACTGGTTTCAGTTAGTGAAGAAAGGATATAGAGCTGAAACAAGTAATCCTTTAATAGTTTATTTTTAATTAGTCAATCAACAGATAATTAATCTGCAACCATTTTAATAATGGATGAATTGTTTGAGTCGTCGTACAGATATTTCAAACATTTGCTTGTTCAGCTAAAATGTGAGAATTGCTGCTTTTTCCCGTTTATATATAATTTTAAACTGAACATCTTTGTGGTTTGGACTGTTTTATGGACAAAAAAAGGCATCGTCACTTTCCTTCCTGGGAACTTATTATTTCCATTATCAAGGAATCTGACGATTATTTTCTCAATTAAGTGAATTGTTGTCCAAAACCCCCAAAATATACAATTTAAGACAAGGAAAAGCAGCAAATTCTACATTTGAGAAGCTGGAATCATTAAATGTTTGAGATTTATTTTAAAAGTTTACTTAATAGTTGCCAATTCATTTTCTGTCAATCATTTAATCGACTTATCGTTTCAGCTCTAAAGTAGTTTTAGGCATTTCTAACTAATTTTCCGACATTCAAAGGTTGAATTCAGTTGGAAGAAATACCCACAAAATAAAACCAGTAATTAAAACAACAAAACGTTATATTCCATGATAAAACTGTTAAAAATAACCCTGGAAACGACAATATAAACACAAAAAATTAATCTGTAGATTAATCGATAATGAAAAGAATCGTTCGTTGCAGCCCTGATTGCCATCTTTTAACGCAAGATTTTATCGCTGTCTTCCAGAAAAATACGATTACGTCGGGAGGTTGCTGAAGCCCGGAGACGAGCCGTCGGAGTACACGGACGAGGAGGACATCAAGGACCACCTGAAACACGACTGAGCGGTTCCATCACATCGACCAAAGCCAGGAGCCCCAAACAGCTGCGACAGACCGCCCCAGCCCCCCCAGACCTCCTCCTCCTGCCCCATCGATCTACCTGCCACTCCTTTCTCCTGCGCCCCCCCCCTTTACTCCCCGAACTCTTCCTGAATCTGTCCGGTGCCGCGGCTGTTCTGGAAGGGCAGGACTCAAGTCTCAAAGCCCGGACCTCCCTCCCTCTTCATCGCCACCAAACAGATAGCGATTGAAAACCTTCGACGAGGGCTTTTTGTAACGCCTGGTAGGGGGCGAGAGAGGGGCTGTGCCGTTAGGTGTATTTGAAACAAAACCACAAAATATTTTAGTCATTTCTCCAGAGGGCGGGGAAAGTGTGGTCAACGTGGTCGCCGCTGAACGCTGGGTGGAGCTTGCTCAGAGAAACGCGTTGGTCAACGCTGATCAGTGGATCGGAAAGGGGAAACGGATTTCTCTGTCTTTTTATCTTCAGTTTAGTCACATCGCACCTGAAACTGCTTCAGCTTCGGACAGCTCATCAATCAGTCATTTCTGTTTTTTCTTTTTGTTGTTTTCTTTTTTTTTTTTGTTCAGTTTATTCCCCCACACACACCCACCCCCTTGTTGAGAGGACAGCGCTGTGGAAATTGGCGGGGCGTCGCATTTTCCTGTTGTGTTTGTAGTGTATGCACTACTAGTTTTCTTTGTTTGTCACCATGTGATTGTATTTGAGTAGCATAGAGGGAGGGAAGGTTTTCTTTATTTTTATTTTTTATTTTTTTTTGGTTGGGGGGGGAGTTAAAGGTCCTTGCCATATGAATCCTGTTTTGAATCACATCAGACGGACTGAATCACTGATCGGGAATACAAAGGGAAAGGTGATAAGGCAGTCCTAATCAATCGACTCAATTGTTTACATGCCTCACAAGCCAGCTGCAAGTCTGTAGATTCCCCTGAAAATGGTCCAAGTATTAATTGTGCCTTATTTTGTTTGTTGTGTCAGTCCTGACCGTTCTAACAGAGGAGGCGAGCGGAGGGGTGGAGGTGTCGGTGTTTCCTAGACTCGGTCCCCCAGACTTTAAAGAAGGCATACGTTTTGTCAGTCGTCCACACACAGACTGTAATATTTCCCCACTTCACAAACGTTGTAAATAAACCGTATGAATTACTCAGTGTTACTGCCATATTTATGTAGATTATAAACTCCATATATGTATAATGCTATGTCGTATTGGCCAAAACCCCCATAGTTTGTGTTTTTTTTTGTTTTTGTTTTTTTTTGTTTTTTTTTCCAGTTCTGAACTTCTTTTTAAAATGTGGGTGAATTTCCAAAAAACAAAAAATGTAATAAAAAATGAAATAAAAAGGAGGAGCGTTGCAAAGTGCTGCAGGGCCGGGACCGGGAGCTGTTCTTGCGAATTTTCTTCTGAGACGTTGCTTATCCTGTAAATATATCTATCATTTTATTAAAGCATGTGCAACAACAAAGTGAGCTATGCCCAGTTCCCACCGCGTCATGTATTTAAATGTTGGGTGTGTGTGTGTGCGTGTCTGCGTGACAGAGGCAGGAAGGGATTTGTTCATGCATAATAAATCGATTTGGTTAATAATTGAAGACGTCTGGAATTTATTTTGCTTTTAGAGACGGCATGATTGGATCACTACCAGGAAATGTTCTGTAGTTCATTAAAATGTTTAACAGAAAGTGTGTTTGCTTCAGAGATGTTTACCTACAAGGAAAATACAAATATACAGACAGTCATGTAGTGGGAAGTAAGTGTGAGTTTAATAAGTTAGTTTTCTGTTAGCTACAGTACCTCTGAGTGTTTTTACTAGTAAAAATGAACTCCACATTTTAACAGTTGGTAATGATTTAATGATAAAGATGGAGATCAGGTGACCACAGAAACGTGTGTTTGTTATAGTGAGATCATGTTTTTCCTGCGTGTCTTAGAGAGAATCGTACCTTTAATTTGTAAAGAAAATCGGGAACAAAACGAGCAACATGCAGGCGGCTTCATGGCAAACCTCTGGATGAACAGTTATTAACACCAGATGTTCGGAGGCTCAGAAGCAAACTGAGAAATGAGGGTGAAAAAAAACTGATCACAAGAAGGAGGGAGAAGTTTCTGTTTCCGGAAAATAAGTCAATACAGTTAATTACGGGTGCTCAAAGGGGACATAAATAAATAAACATACACAATAGATGCTTTAAAGTCAAGACAACGCCCCCTCATCATCATAAAGAAAGAAATACAAAAGTGTAACAATATGTGTTAAGGGATCAAATTAATATAGAAAAAATTAAATTAAAATAATTTGGAAATCAATAAATGAATGAAAAATGAATAAGGAAACTAAGAGTAAAATTAATATATTGGGAAATAATACGTATGGACAAAAATAATTTAATGAGGAAATGGGGGGGATATAAATACAGCAATTAACATGGAATAGGCTTAAATAAGTAAATACAGGACAAAATCTGAAAGTTAATAAAATAAATAAATGCAGAAAAATATATTTTTATATATGTATTGCTTATTTAATAATTTATCTGTTCAACACATTTCAGAGGGAAACATTTTTACTTTTTACTCCACTACATTTATCTGACAGCTTTACTTTTCAGATTACATTTTACATGAATACACGATGCTTAGTTTAAAAAAGATTAAACTACCACACAGTACAAAACACTTCATAATAATAATAATAATAATAATCCAACATTATAATATATAATAACATATGGAGCTATTCTCCATAATAAGTACTTTTACTTTTGATGATTTAAGTACATTTTACTGATAATACTTTTGTACTTTTACTAAGGACTTGTACTTGTAATGGAATATTTTTATTCTGCAGTATTGCTACTAAAGGATGATCCACAACAGCTCAACAGCGCCCCCACTGCTGCTCCGGATGATCCCGGAACTGCACCGAGGCGTGTGTCTCCGTGCGTGTTTAAAACTAGTCGCTGTTGTTGTCTATCGACCATCACAGCTGCGGTCCCCCCTTTCACTCCAAGATCCGGAGCAGGGATGTGTTTAATCCGCTGAAGATCCGTCGACCATTTCACACCGACTTCACCCGGACAGCAGCCCCTGAACACACCACCGACATCTTGGCTGTTTTGGCTCAAAACTCCCCGGAATATTCACCCAAAATCACCCGTCTTTCCCCTCTCCTGGATCGGATCATCTTGGAGGCTTTCCGGGGCAACAACATCCAAAAGACAACGAGGTTTGCCCACATTCACAATCAGAAGTTGCATGAATTCCTGTAGTTATTGTTATTGTTTTTAGGCTATTTTTATTGCTTGTATTGTTCATTTTTTGATGTTTTGGTGTTCATCAGTCTCTAAGTCCATTTTTAACATCCTACGTTTTGTCAATCGCTTGTAGAGCACTTTGAATTGCATGTGATTTGTTTGAAAGGTGCTATATATATATATATATATATATAAAAATACATTTTGATTGATTGATTGTTTGTGTCTCCATCAGGAGGTAATGGCAGAGCATCTGTCCCAGAGTGAGCTGGACTACCCATTTAAACTTCTGGAGTATTTCAACGGCTTCAGGGTCTCAAAGGTACTTTCTGTAGAGTTAATTTTTTTTTTTTTAGCTCATTTAATTAACATTTTAGATTCAGAAGTGTGCAGTCTGCAGTAATGTATCTAGGATTGCTACTACTGATTAATATTATACTATTATTTTCCTCAATTAATCCATAAAATGTTCCCAAAGCCCAAGTTGACATTTTCATATTGTTTGTTTTGACTAACCAACAAACCAGAACCTGTTGATATTTAGTCTAATATCACGGAAGAATAAAATAAAAAAATACTTACTTACTAACATGAATAAACTGTTATCTAAAGTTACCTGATTTGACTATATTGACTAATTGTTTCAGTACTAATCTGGTGATTATTTGGCTAAAATAGTGAAAAATGCTTGTCACAATTCCCCAGATCCAAACTCTTCAAATGGCTGTATTTCTCTGTCTGTAATGATATAAAAGACAAGCTGAACGCTGTGAATAAGTCTGGCATTTCTGCTAACCAGTTATCAAAATTGAAATGAATCTCCTTAAGGTCCATTTAGTAGCTGTTCTGGAGCTTTCAGTCACATCACATGATGCACATCAGCAGATGAGAGTTTGCCCAGCTGTCATGCTAACTAACCGTAACGTGCTCACAATGACAATGCTAACATACCAGTAGATGTAATGTTCACCATGTTAGCAATGTTAGGTTAGCGTGTTTAGCATGCTAACATTTGCTAATTAGCACAGCAAGTATGCTGAAGCAGCTGAGGCTGAAGGGGATGTCATTAGTTTTGCAGGTTATTAGGCATTCGTTTTGATCATTAACCAAACTATTGGAAGGAAAAGTCAGAGGTTCAAAGTTATTACAATTCATCTTGAATGTCTGTACAAGATTTCGTGACTATGCATCCAGTAGTTGTTGAGGTATTTCAGTCTGGACCAACATTTGGAGAGCCACGCCACTAGCATAGCTAACAGTCTATCTGCCAGAGCAGAGGTGTTGATGTGGCAGTGTGTTCGTCCCTCCAGGTGATATTTTCAGCCTGTGAGCTGGGAGTGTTTGACCTCCTGCTGAAGTCCCAGGAGCCCCTAAGTGCCCAGCATGTAGCCCAGGAGCTGAGCACCAGTGTGGACGGGATGGAGAGGCTGCTGGACGCACTGGTGGGCATCGAGATCCTGGAGGTGGAGACCACAGACGGGACAGGTGAGGAGGAGGAGGAGGAAGAGGAGGAGGTGATGAACTGAGTGTTTCAGTATACGCGACATTTGGCCAAAAGTATGCGCACACCCGAGCAAACCATACCTGGGGATACCTGAACATTACACCCACTGCTAGGTTTTGGAACCCGGCAGCAGGGATTTACTTCCATTCAGCCACTAACTGCTGAAGTCAGATCATCCTTGTAGCAGCGTCCATGTTTGCTTATTGTTTGTCTCTGGGGTGTGAATTTCTGAACACATGCTGTAGCTTGTGAATGCAGTTCTTCTCCCAAAACCCAAAGATCATCATCATATACGACAAAGAAAAGCATTGAATCTGCACATTTGAGAAGCTGGAACTGGACAATGTTTGGCATTTAAGCGATTAATTGATCATCACATAGATCAGACACTGAAACACTGAAGAGTGTGCCTGCATGCATGACTGCTGAATGTCCCTGCCGCGAGCTAATAACACGCTGATGTGAATGTCTTTTGTTAAAACAGCTTTGTACAGCAACACTGACGTGGCAAATCTTTACCTGGCCAAAGGCAGCGCCAAGTCTCTTCACGACATGATCATCTACCAATCCCAGACCATCTACCCGCTATGGAACAACATGGTGGACGCCGTCAGGTTAGTGAATAGAGACATTTTGCATTTATCCCAGGCCAAAAACTGTTCCTACTTCCAGTTATGTGCCTCTCAAAGTTTCTTATTAGCTTCATATATGGATGTATCACACATTTTCTTTCTCATATCTTCGAGGACTGTGCAGGACTATTGGAAAATGAAGATTTATTTGATGTGAATAGTTGCAGTCAAGGTTTATATATATATATATTATATACACGTAGAATTTAGGTTCGCCTAGAAGAGAATTGTTACAAAATGCATTTTATCAGAGTTGTGAAGATGTCAGATATGAGAGCTCATTACAGAACAGTAATACAACTAATCAGGGACATCTGTGAGGTGAAACTGACAGCAACGATGAGCTCACAACTGCCTCATAACCAATAAATAAAATAGGCGAAAATTGATAGCATAACAGTGATTAAGTACAACAACAAAGATTTACTCTCATCACTGTTTCTGACTTCATAGGGGTCAAGGATCAATACCTGAATAGTTCCCTAAAGCATCACAGCTGATAAATAACAGGCAGCTTTTTAGTAAACTCTGTACAGTTTAATTTCCTATTAGGTAGAATGGGACACAACAAAAAGTGATGCTCAGATGTTGTTTGGATTGCTATAACAACATGTAAAGAGGGGCTACAGCCGAGTGTGATAGTTACTTTTGTTCATGCGGACCAGGGTTATTCATGTGTTGATTGACAGCGAGATAGATCGATCGGTTCGTGTGCAAGCCTCACTTAAAGAGTGGGCAGGAAGCCGGCCTGATAGGGTCAAACCTTAGTTGTAGCAGAAGAAGTACAGTTTTTTTTTTTTCTGGCTAATTAATGTTAAACTGAAGCAGTGAGAAGCAGAAAATGCAGCCTAAACATACAAAGGTACAACAAACTCAACAAACACTGCATCTAAATGATCAGAATTCACCGTACAAACGGTAGTTTCTCATTTTCCACCACGCAGGGAGGGGAAGAATCAGAACGAAAAGACCTTTGGCTTTCCACCAGAGGACGTTTTCCAAGCTATTTACAGGTTGGTGTTGATTTTGTCGCCATCAGATGCTTCGTTGTGTAACTTCATTACAAATCTTTTTGAGTTTTATGATTCAGATCAGAGGAGGAGATGCTGAAATTCATGGGTCTGATGAACTCTTTGTGGGTTCTTGATGGACACGACATTGTGATGGCGTTCAACCTCTCCTGCTTTCAGAACATAGTAGATCTTGGAGGTAAGAGGTTAAACTCCCTCACGTTATATTCATGAATATTTATATCGTTTTTTATGGATTAACATTTGTGTTTGCATCATTTACTGTCTAACAATTTGTCTTTTTGTCATTTTGACCAAATGGAAAAAAATATACAACATAAATAAGCTTAATTAGATTGTTTTTGTCTAAATTAAAATAAAGTGCAGTCAGTAGATCAACCCTTCTAACTCAGATACCCATCAGACTTGTCCGAAACCTTCCTCCCTTGTGTTATTTCACACTAAACACAGTGAATTCATGTTTTTCACACACTGACATTATTTATTCTGTCTGAATAACTCCCAGGATGCACTGGTGCTCTGGCCCGTGAGATGGCGAGGGCGTATCCGTCCTCCTCCGTCTCCGTGTTTGACCTCCCGCAGGTCGTGGAAATGGCTCGGAAACATTTCTCTCAGGAGAACGATGCCGTCGTATTTCAAAGCGGTGAGCCCCGTTCGGCCTCATTCACCATGTCATATAAGAGTAGTATGTAATAATATAATATGGAAATATCTCTAATGTTTAAAAAATAAACATGTTTGAGTGTTATAACTGAGGGAAAATCACATTCACGTTAAGATTTACATTGGTGTATTTTGCAACTCTGTAGAAAAGTCATTGTGTTAGCAGATAATCAGAAGAAGAGAAGATAAATAGGTAAAATGCATGTAGTGTCTGCTCACGTACTTATACTGTAACTTGTATTTACACTCGGTTGCCATTTTGTTGGGTCTACTCAGCTAAAACTAATGCAGTAGTGTGTGGGTCAGGGCACACGGGGGAGACTGACTGACGCTGATTAGAGTCTTTTTTAATATAGATTTCATGACGTAGACCGATCCCAACCGGTCGACTCTGTCAGCATCGGCCTCGCAAAGTTCAGGGCTGATTTAAAACAGTAGATGGCGTGTTGACCCATTTTCAACCCATAAAATGCAGATTCTTTTATAAATTTGGTAAGAAATGTCAATATTAACAGCAGCATTGCAGTACAGTCACATAATTTACAGTTTACAGCTCAAAATACACGTTTAAGTGTGCAGTACCTCTTTAAGGAACTAACTCTATCTGCAGATGTTCATATATGATCGAAAGCTCCAGAATAGCTACTAAATCAACTAAACGTGGTGAGATTATTTTCTCAAATGCTGTTTCAGGGGTCAAGAACTGAATTCAGCTTTATGGTTATTTTGGAGGCTGTGGTTTGTGGTGCTGTTTGATTGTATTGAGTAATACTGAGCCTCCAAAATGATTATAATGTTGAATCAACACCTTTTTTATACTTTCAACAGACACTGAACATTATAACCTTCATGAAGGGAGGATTTATTGCAGGGCTGTTTTTAGTTTTAGCCAGGTGTACCTAATAAAATGGCAACTAGGTGCACATTTTAAAAAGCCCTGCCTTGAGTGGTCACACGCTGTGTTCTGTTGTACATGCAGGAGATTTCTTCAGCGGTGAAATCCCTCCTGCCGACCTTTACGTTCTGGCCAGAATCATCCACGACTGGCCTGAAGAGAAGTCCCTGACACTGCTGAAGAAGATCTATGACACCTGCAAACCAGGTGAGTATAAGAGTGTGTTGTTGAGGATTGTACGCTGATATAATCTTATCAGGCGCACCTGGTTAGTGGGATTTCAGTCTGATTTTATCTTTCATGCACATAAAATGCAAATCCACCACTTGACGAACAATTTACTGTGTTGTTTGTGAGTGTGGCCGCTACAATTAAAGTTTTATTTGCCGTTTTTTAAAAATGTTCTTCAAGTTAGTGGCAGTTGCTGTCGTCTGCAGTTAGTGTTAAGCAGAAGTCAAGTCAAATCAAAGGGGGTCAGCAGCAGTTCAGAAGCAAGCTAGAAGGCAAAGAAAAAGTCAAAACGGATCAATCTATGGTGCCGTTACACCTTCAAGTAGATCAATCCTGTTTGGTTTAATCTGGAGGCTTCGAATGCACAAACACTAGCTACCCTTTGTTTACAACAACCTTTACTCTTATATGTATATGTTTGAGAGTGTGAAACTTTTTCACTGATGATCACAATCTAGCGACACAAGTAAGCCGATGTCCTGATACTCAAAAACAAAAAAATTATTCATACAATTCAACAGGTTGTTGAACAAAACTTAATGTGTATTTGTTCTTAATCCTCGATGTTCTAAAAAAATAAATAAAAATTAGGTAGAATTTTAACCCGTTCCCCAAGCTGTGTCCTTAACCCAAACCAAAAAAAGCCCTGCAGCCTCCTCTGCATGTTTTTTGGGTTAAAAATGTTTTTTTTTTAATCTATATTTTACAGGGAATATTCTCCCAAATTGACCATTAATTAAAGATAAACCTGTAAAGGACAGACCTCTTTGTTGTAAGATGGAAATATAGCATTATATATCATCAAGGAACCCCCCCCCCCTTCCTCTGCACACATTCACACAACTTTCAGTCCTCAGTGTCTTTGTTCGTCCTGCTGGCAGGCGGCGGCGTCCTGCTGGTGGAAGCCATGCTGTTTGAGAACAGACGAGGGCCCGTCATGGCTCAGATCTTCTCCCTCAACATGCTGGTGCAAACGGAGGGCCGGGAGCGCCCGCCGTCCGGGTACACCCACCTGCTCAACAAGACCGGTTTCCACAACGTTCAGGTGTGCCGGACCGGCAAGTCCTACGACGCCATCCTGGCCATCAGATGAGCTCAGACCGGGACAGTCGAGAGAGGCATCCCTCAAGTCTGGGAACTTCTCAAGGCCTTGGAAAGGTTGGGAGGTGGACATAAATGTATAAGCTCTGAAAAAACAAACTGTTGCCAGTCTCAGTGCACATGGGTCTCCAGTTTATGTCGTGGTCAACCCCAGTGAGATTTCCAGATATTGTGATTTCATTTGTACTTGTTTTTTGAGGATGGTACTAATACAAACGTTCTCTGGATTGAGGTCGCTGCTGGATAATATTTTTGATCAATACTTGCCTCAGAATCGGATCAAAATGTTGCATAAGACTCAGTTTGAATTAATTCAGGTTAAAGGAATAGTTTGACATTTTGGGAAATACGCTTAGAAATATAAAGCTGCAGCCAGTTAGCTTAGCTTAGCATAAAGAGTGGAAGCGGGGGGAAACGGCTAGCCTGGCTCTGTCCAAAAGGTAACAAATCCGCCTACCAGCACCTCTAAAGCTCATTAATTAGCACGTTATATCTCGTTTGTTTTATCTGCACAAAAACCGAAGTGTAAAAACGCCAAGTTGTGTTTTTGTTTCCAGTCTTCATGCTAAGCTAACTGGCTTCTGGTTGTTGCTTCATATTTTATGGCTCAATCTTCTCATCCAACCCTCTGCAAGAAAGCGAAAAGTGAGTGTTTCCCACTCAAAATGTGGAACTATTCCTTTAAGCGTTTCCCATAGTCAGCCACTATAGTATCAGTTATTTGATAGATTTTATAAATGTACTGATGCTGATGTTTTTTTTTAAAGAATCGTTTACAGGCCGTGCTTTTCAGACTGGCCTCATTTTAACAATGTTTTAAAGCAAAAGATGTTGTTTTACTTTGTTGCTTGTTTGACAAGTTTTTGTTTTTTATTGAGCTGCTCAAAAATACCTAAATCTGCTCAATATTCACATCTTTTTAATATCAGCCGGTCACATATACCAGAATCAAACAATCATTATAGTTTTATCATTGGTCACAAAATTTCTGGAGTATCATGGAGGTGTATTCCAAAAATTATGAACCAATTATTGACAGATTTGGGAAAGCTTTTTATTAATATTCAGGCAGATTATTGTGAACATCACATAAGGATAGCCAGTAAATAATAAAAAAAAACAATTTTTACTAGAAATGTTCCTGGATTTGTTTTTATTTTTTTCTTCATCCAATTTTCACCTTTTTTATTTTTAATTTTTATATATTTCAAATAAATACGAACAAATTGCTATGTATTTTCTAGAAACAAACAAACAAACAATAAAAGAGTCCCGTAAACATATTAATTAAACTACAGCATTTCCATCTAATCTACAGAGTGATATGATTTCTGTTTTACAGATAAAATTATTCGTCTTTAACAGATGTTTTGGACAAAAACGTCTTTCTTTTTGTTTTTTTGAGGATACTTAAATTTTATTTTATTTTTAAAGTCTTCTTTAAGTCAATAACATCAAAAATAAGAACAACACTGTTGCCAGGCACCATGTCGTCCATTATTACAAGCATTATGCACAACTTATGTACATAGCTCTACATAATTTGGGTATAATTGTCCATGAATGGTAAAACATAGAAAAAGAAAAAGGTTGAATGACATTTATAGGAGTAAAGTTGGGAGAGGCAAACCTATTCCAAGTCAAGTATCTGCTGTTGGTGGATATTTGTATTTTTGGTTTATGTTTTTGAGGCTTTAACACCCAGAGAAGCATATTCAGTAAGAGTGTGATGATTTATTTTCATTCTGTTGTCATTTTACGCAGCTAGTATAGGAAAAAAAAAACAAAAAAACAAATCAAACCAAAACCTTCAATCGCAGTGAAAAAGTGAAAGAACATTCAGAAAACACAGAACTTTGAGCTGGAAGAACAGCTGTGTTGTGATGTTGTGTTTGTGTATTTCCCTTCACACTGTGATGAGTTCAGGTTCCCGCTCAGACTGCATGTAGATCAGACCTCCATCATTCCTCTGCTGGCATTAGGAAGTTCTCATTTTCTTATTTTAGGTCTGTTAGTTGTGTGACCTTCTACAGTTGAAGTACTGTTTTAAAGAAACCTGTTCTTATCGACCTTCTGTTGCGTTTCCAGAACATCACGTGTTTACAACAGAAAGTAATGATTTGCATGTTTGTTCTATAGATGAGGTGCGAATGCAAAATATCAAAATGTTTTATTAGAAACAAAACTGTCCTTTCTGAATCTGTTTGCTTTGCCTTGTATAAAGTTGCATACAATGGAAACACTCAAGTAAAGTACAAGTACTTCCAATTTGTACTTAAGTACAGTTCATGTCATGTAACTGCTGAAATGACACCAAAATTAAACTCTCAAACCATAATTTATTCTGTCTTTTTTTTTATGTCACTTCCTAAAAATCCTGCTCTTTGACAGGTGTGGGCCATTTTCAGCCAATCCTGTCATTTTCTACTTATTTAATTTTTAAATATATATTAAAACAGAAGTATGCAACCCTGTCAATAGAATATTTGATGAATCTTGGGTTGAATTTTCTTACCTTATAGCCATAAAAGGATTAAATTGGATGTCAATAAAAAATGTCTGGACTTTTCTTTGAATTTTTAACCCCTTTATTGTAGCTTTTCATCATGTAGTATGAGTGATTTTGACACTGAACTCAATAATGGATTAACGATTTCAGGACATTACAAGCCAACTCTTAACCATTAGTTTATTTGCACAGGTTAAGTTAAGATAAGATAGAACTTTATTTATCCAGAGGGAAATTGTTGTGCAGCAGTTGCAGTACAAATAAAAACAAAATATGAACAATAAAGATCATTAATAAGGTGCAAAAAACAAATGCACACAATGCCAGAAATGTAAACAGGTTAACGGTAAAGATCACAAAAGAAATCATACAAATGACTTAAAATAACAATGAAAATGAATGTACAGGTAGAGGGAAAAGGCCCCTTTTAAAAATATATGATCAGGAGGTCTTTAAGGACGCTGAATGAGAAAACAACAGCTGAAAACTGTCCTCTTGTGAGATGTAGATGTAGCAGGACACTTTTATCGTATTTCATTTGTCACAATTCCAGTTTTTAAGTGTTTTTGGTGGTCTGTGCCTTTAATAGGTAAAGCTGCGTGTACTTGCCAAAAAAAGGAGTGCCTGTCAGTCAGTGGGAGCGCTGAGTCACGCACACATTATTATGAAATAATTATGTTCACGTTATGTTTGTTGACACTTGAACTGGCAACCGGGCAGCGTGGGTTCGTATTTTAACACTGGATACATATTTTCCTGCATTAGTCCCAGGATCTGTTGGATCATCGGTACCGGGACCGGTTCAGGGATTTCTGGTGCCCTCCAGCGGCGTATAGGCGGAGCTACAGTCCGGGCTGGGTAACCTCCTCCCCGGCCGCCGCCGCCGCTCTGTGTTTGTGTATGTGGAATGCGGGTCAAGCGGAACTCACAGCTAAAACTGCGCTTCACATCAAACTCAAACACCGGCTTGCATCGGCCTGCCGTGCTCTGTATGTACTGTCCGATTTATTTTCAACTCTACACGGATTTAATTAATGTGCATATCTGCCAGAATGCTCGTAACGGGCTATTTGAACGAGTTTATATATGTCTAGTATGGTCGCACTAGCAGTCCGCTAGGAAAACGCGACATCGTCCTTTAAAATGGCGCCAAAGATTAACCTCAGCCAGTGGATCGCTGGTAAATTTGCCACACTGTGCCCTGCTGGCTAGCAACACAGATAGCACAACAACATTATCGTATTGATTAACAGCCTTCATGCATGCGTTCACGTTGATTTCAGGTAGTTTGTTTGAATCAATTATTGACCCCTAACCTTTGACAGATAGCTGGCTGGGACTGTGGGTTTTTAATAAGGGGCACGTAGAAGCCAAAGTTATGTTAGCAGCATTGGCTAATGCTAGCTAAACTACTGTAACATACGTGTAGCCTCCAGCTAACGAGCCGGCCGATGTTGCTAACCTCCAACGTCAGCTAAATTGAACGTGCAGACTAACGTAATAACGTGCATATCTAGCGTGAACCCTTTTTATATGAACCGTTTTCTGGTGGGCCAGTTTTGCAAAATGGCTTATTTTAAGCTATCGGACGTAGCGGAGCATTTTGGAAAAACTAGTTCTTAACATAAACAACATTTGAGGCGCCGGGTGTGGGTGGGCCCGCATGTTGCATAACGCTAGTGGGAGATTAGTTAGCTGGCTAACGTTAGCCAGCTAGAATTTGCAGTCTGATTTGAAAAATGCAACGCTACGTGGTGTGCTTTAAAGCAAATTGCAGTCTCATCTTATGTAAAAACATAACGTTGCCTTGCGTTTGTTACCATGTTGCCGGGGTAACACTAAATATAAGCTGTTTTAGTCTGCTAGCTAAAGTTAGCCGCTAGTTGGTTAGCCGGTACTTTCTGGTGCTTGTTTGTTAGAAGAAGGGGCGTCACACAAACCGTGGCTAGCCTGCTGTTAGTCTAGCCAGCTAGGTTAGGGTTAGCGCCTTTCCCCCTGTGCACGCCGGCAGCAGACCCTGAGGTATTTCCACCTGTCGGGAGTTTAGAGTCCGTGCTGGTGTGTTTTTGCACGCCGCAAGCTGAACTCACAGCCCGGCAAGACGTTGTTTCCTGTCTGTGTTGCATGTGGTTACTTCTTGTTATCGCGGAACAGTGACTGTGGTGTGGTGTGTGTGCTGTCAGATCAGCTAGGAAACAGGTGGGATAGTGACACGTTTGTTTTGCTCCTGTCTGTGTCTAAAAAGTGATATTTTAGTAGAGTAGAGGTGTTATAAATACTGAGAGACATGGTCCATTTCCTAGCTTAATGATCAAAACCACCCTCGGAAGATGGGCAAGAGGCTGCAGGGATAGTATCCTGTTTGTTTTGCTAGAAACGAAACAACAATTTCCAGCTTCTTGAATCAGCATGTAACTGTTTCCAGCAGCAGTGTGAGTGCATTCTTTAATGAGCTTCAACATGTCAGCAATGCCTACATGTGTATGTGATGCCTTTGTTTATGGTGGAAACTAACTTTATGTTTAATGGTGTAATTGTGCATCATTTCTGTGTCTTCTAAAAGTCAGACTTCTTATCTTATTCCCAAATGTTAACATTTGTCTTCATCACAGCTGTGTGTCTTGTAGCTTGTCATCTGTCCCTTCTGTAACTTAACCTCCTGTCTGGTTTGTGAAGTGTCCCCACGCCGGAGCTCCGCAGACAGACGACGATGAAGAGAAGCAGGCACCCCAGCAGCAGTGATGACTCCGACAATGGAAGTAAGCAAACTATTGTCTCTGCTGACTCATTCATACCAAGTCCAAATATAGACCTGAATGAGGTCAGTGCAATCCTGCCACATTCCTCAATTTCACAAGTGAAAGTGCAAAGCAGCACTATAAGGTCAGCAGACCAGAGGAAAGTAAATTTTAACATAAAGATAATGATTCAGTATCTTTAAATGTTAGTTGTTTTAATTTGTTTGTCAGCCAAGAACTTGGGGCATTTTGTAGCTGTTACCTAGTAGTTGTCTTCCATCTGTGTCAGTAAATGTATACTTTGTGCACAGGAGGGAAACCAAGAGACAGAAAGAAGGGCGGCAGATTGAGAAATATTAAGGAAAAGAAAAAGAAGACCTACAGTCTGAGAGACAGGAGACAGAGTAGGGACAGGAGGTGCATTTGGACCTTTAAAGACACCCTGGCAGGTCAGGCAGACAAAAAGACCTCGGTCAACAATTTGAAAAGCACTTTGTAATGTTTGTTTCATCCGCCACAAAATCTCAAATGGATGAGGTTTTACCACATTGTATAAGATCTTGGGGTAAGTACCCTAACCCTAATTACAGAAAACCAAATAAATGTGTAGATGCTTCTCTGTAATTGTTTGGATTTACTTATCATCCAATCTATCTGATGCGCTGTGTGGTGTAAAAACAAACCGTAAGCTCTTACTGGAAATTGCTTTGAGGCGAGGTCTGATTCAGGGTTTTGTTAGGTGAACCGTTAAATGCATTTACAAAAGGATCCTTCAGGATTTTGAGGTCCCACATGTTGTGCAAATGAAGGCTCTGGTCTCACACAAGTGATTTTAAATGCCAAACGACTGCTGCTACTGTCAAGTCATTTTATAATAAGCCCAAAGTCAAATTAGTGTATCGTAAAGAAATGAAATTGAAAACAGAAAATGCCAGTTGCACCATTTTGACTATCCAAATGAAGTGAAATGAGCCGCACATGTATTTGTCAAAGTTTCCCCTGTGGGGGAAATCCATACGTTTCTGAGGATGTGAGGTTGTTCATTAGAGCAGCAGAAACGGACAAAGAAGAAATGCTGAGAGCCCTGACACTCTGTGGCGTTTCTCCTTCAGGTAATTCTACCTGCTGGTCCCAACATTCATCACAGCCCAGGAGGGGGACCGGGCAGAAACCCTCCGAGGTACGTCTGTCTAAAAACTCCTAATCAATCATGATGGTGTTGAAGGATAGTTAGAATTTCATGAAGGTCATAGTTCATGAACTGTCTTATTCTGTCATTCTTGTACTCTGCTGTCATGTTTTTGTTCATCGTTTTATTTATTTATTTTTGGATCTTTGAAAAAAAAAAACTATACACAAATATTTTAATCATAAAAAGATTTTGATCAATCAATCTTAATGATTTAAGGAACAGATTGAGGTCTGAAATTAACGCCAGCAAAAATACTTTAGCTGTTACATTCAATAATTTAATCTTCCACGTTGTTCAGTGGGTCCTTGGGATGGAAACATACCCGCTGTTATCTGCTGTACAGTCTGTGGACTTGGTCCCTGCAGGCCACTGTACACGCCCTCTGACCAAGAGCCAATCAAATCAAAACAAAACAATGACTCTGGCCTTAGCGGGATCCTGATTGGCTGGTTCCTGTCTTTCTGTCTGCACACAACGTGGTTTGGTTATAACCTGTGCAAACACTGATATGCAGTATCTGTATGGAAAAAAACATCTTTAAAGTTTTATTTTAAAGTTTTATTAAAGTTTTATTTATTTTGGTTGTAAAGATGGTTATTGGCAGGTACACATTGTACAGTTCTCTTCAGATGAGCCAAAAATACAAGTTTGCACTGTAATTCTCCACTTTTTGTAGCTTATATGAGCTTTATTAGTAGTCTTCCAGATGAAATCACTAACGCTGGTATACCAGTATTTTGGAAGCCAAAATGTGGGTATATGATTACTGAAGAGAATATTTGATGGTTTCACTGCATTTATAATGTTTCTCGTTGTGTTTTCTGAGGCCTCATATTTGCACAGAAGATCCAGAGAAGTCGTATCAGAAACAACAACATGATCACTCCTGACTTCCTCTGACAGCTGCAAACTGTCAAACAACAAAAACATTTTTCCAGAGAATTCTTCCCTCTACAGGTGCAGCAGCGCTCGCAGCAAAGCGTACTGACTCATGTTTTCGTGCGACTGCTGCAGGTTTTCAGGACGGACCTGATCACCGCCATGAAGGTGCACGACTCGCACCAGCTGAACCCTGAGGACTACTACGTCCTCGCCGACTCGTGGAGGCAGGAGTGGGAGAAGGGCGTCCAGGTTCCCGTCAGCCCCCAGTCCATCCCACAGCCTGTCGCCAGGTAGGACAAGAGAAAGCCACATGTTCGAACCTGTGTATTGTCCTTGAGTGGGAATCCAGGAGAGGCTCATAAACTTGAGGCGTCTCTGCTTTATGTAGCTGCTCGTGTAACTTATTTAAAAGCCTGTTCCTTATAGAGCCTTTGTTTTGTTTAAATTTGGTTTGACGGACTCACAGTCAAATAGTTTGGTATCCAGCAAGGAGAAAGTGAGAGAACGGTTGAAAAGCAAAAACTGTATACATGCAAATCACTATGGTAGGTTTGAAAAGTAGTCTGCCAGTGCTGCCGGTGGCCCTCATTGTTTTGTTTAACTGGCATTTGGACCTTTCAGGTGATCTTTTTGCACCCTGGTGTAATATGGCAACGCCTTAAAATCCTTATTCATGACTGCAGCAGGACTTACTGCTGTGCGGAAAATGTAACCGTCAAATACTTTCTTAATGTCTAATCCCTGTCACATTTGCTCTTTGATTGATCTTTTATGTAATGGCACAAAGAAAGTCTCTTGCGTGTAATGAAGTCAGAAATTTTGAAAGCACCCCGACGTGAAGGGACACGTTAAAGAGACAGAATAAGAATGTATAGAAAATGGATGGATGCATAGTACCAAACTGAAATGTCTTCCGACTGTGCGGCGCAGGGTGTTGGCAGAGAAAGGAAAGGAGGTCATGTTCGTCAGGCCAAAGAAGTTGATCCGGACGTCGGGCACCGAGGCGCTGGGCTACGTGGACATCCGGACGCTGGCGGAGGGGATGTGCCGCTACGACCTGAACGAGGAAGACGTGGCCTGGCTGCTGATCACCAACGAGGAGTTTGCCGAGATGGGTGAGTCACAGAACAGATGTTTGGACAGAGGCTGGTAGTCATTTTATAGGCATCATTCATTTAAAATAATCTCCGTT
The DNA here is from genome assembly GCA_002120245.1 of Maccullochella peelii. Taxonomy (NCBI): domain Eukaryota; kingdom Metazoa; phylum Chordata; class Actinopteri; order Centrarchiformes; family Percichthyidae; genus Maccullochella; species Maccullochella peelii. The sequence continues at coordinate 12,822 of LKNJ01000629.1, read as the reverse complement.
ATCTTCAAAAACGGAAAGTGTCCATGGTTGATTAAAGAACAGAGCCAGCTTGTTTTACTTCCAACAGCAGCCATTTCTCCCCGTCAGTAGTCTGAAGTTTCTTTGAGCAAGACGCTAAATTTATTGCTAAGTGTCAGTTGAAGGCCTTAATTAATTGCAGTTATCAAGTTTGTCTTTTGAAGTGTGAATTTTTGTGTTATTCCAACACATTTGTAGCTCTTCTGTAGGGGGGTTTGTTGATGTTGATTCTATATGACCGTGAAGCTTGAAGCTCTTCAACAGAATCAGGGGATTTAGCCACTTTTTTTTTTTTTTGGTGAACAATCATAAAATAAAGGCTAAAGATTCAGACTCACTGTCATCCCTGGTTGTGAAAAAAAAGTCAGTCAGAAATCCTCTGTGATTCTTGTCTCTTATCCTGTTTATTGTTCCCGTCCTGAACACCCTCAGCTTCACTCCGTCTTCTCCTCCAGCTGGAGTCTCTGTTCAGATCTGGTTCTGGGTTCACAAAGTTTTTGTTTCGAGCAGAGACAGCTATTGTTTGTCCTGATTTATTTTAGGCTGCTTGTGTCGCTTTGACCACATCTTTGTTTAGATACATTCTGAATATCTTTCTGTGGTGTCTTTTTGGTCAGATGACTCGCAGAGTAAACATCTTAGTTAAACCTCTATTTAAGCATATTGTCACTTTTGGTAAAGTAGGGTTATCTCCAAAATGTCAGCTGTTTAGTCTGAGAGAAGTGAGCATTTTAAATTTGATCACCATGACTTTTTAGTTTAATTCAACAACTTTTAAAACCCCAGTGGTTATAAAATGTCCTCACTGTCACCTGAATTGAAATTGCAATGTGAAAATGATACGTCTTGCCAAAAGTCTGGTTACTTGACTTTGTGACAATCGAATCCGGAAACCTTCACTCTACTCCCCTTTTTCCAGCCATGCCGCCGTTGGACGAGATCACCATGGAGCGGGTGATGGAGGAGTTCGAGCGCTGCTGCCACGACAACATGACGCACGCCATGGAGACGGAGGAGGGGCTGGGCATCGAATACGACGAGGACGTGGTGTGCGACGTTTGCCAGTCGCCCGACGGCGAGGACAACAACGAGATGGTGTTTTGCGACAAGTGCAACATCTGCGTTCACCAGGTCAGAGGTCAACACACGGGCTCATTTCACTCACTTTACAGGAGAGGAAAAACTGTTGATGGAATACAATTCTTCACTTACTTTTATTAAACGGTTCCTGTGTGATATAGAGAGTTAAATCTCTGAATACAGACTAATAATATCTTCCATTATGCTTTTTTGTTTTGTGTGACGTTTATTCAATGTTCTTTGTTCTCCTATTGATTGAGTTGAGCTTTGTACACGTTGTAGTGTTATTACCACACGAGTTTAACTTGAATTCTACTGTCTGTCTCACTTTAATGACTTTATATATGAGCTGAATGTCTTAAATGTAAACCAAATGTTTGGACCTAAATTGAAAATTATATATGATGTGAAGAGTAATAGTCAAAGTGAAAATCTATAATAAAATGCAGCTCATTTAACACAGCAAACACAGTTTTTAACCAAACCGTGTTAACTTTGTAGCGCTTCGCTGTGGTAAAAAGCAAAATGAAAACGTCTCGTCTTACATTTCAGATCAGCTGTTGTTTCATCTCTCACACACACACACACACACACACACACACACACACACACACACACACACACACACACACACTTTTTCTGGGTCTTCATTTGTCGCTGCCGTGTTGATTTCCGCTCGCTGGAAGCTGAGCCGCCCCCTGTTTTGCGTTTCTCCTCAGGCGTGTTACGGCATCCAGAAAGTCCCAAAGGGCAGCTGGCTGTGCCGGATCTGCGCCCTCGGCATCCTGCCAAAGTGCCAGTTGTGTCCCAAGAAGGGCGGCGCCATGAAGCCGACCCGGAGTGGAACCAAGTGGGTCCACGTCAGCTGTGCCTTGTGGATTCCAGAGGTAAAGGTTTTTATACCAAATAATACATTCTTTTACTTACTATTTTTATATACATGTCACTCTTTCTGTTTTTGATGCAGTATTCCAGTACTGTGTGAATCTTTTAAAAAATTAGCAAAGAGCAAATTTAACTTAAAAAAACAGTTTTTAATCTCTGAAGTCTTATTACTGACCTTGATTTAAATTATTTTCAAACTGGTAAACAACTTACATTGCAGTGAGAAAAGGTGATCCATCACTGTGAATGAAAGGCCAACACATTTGTATCAGGTGCTAATATCTACTTTAACGTTTTCAAAGAAGTTACCATCCCCGTTTCATATAAATGCTCATATCAGAGGACTCATTTTTACTGTCCAAAATACAACTTTTAACTGGAGGCTTGCCATAGTCTGTAAAAGAAAATGAAATTAAAGGTAGATTTTACATGATTACAGCCTTAAATTGTAGCTTTCTAAAGGGATTAACTTGTTTAGGTTTGACAACGTATAAGAATATTTACTCTGTCAAAAGTTACATATTACTTCAGGGTTCGTACTTAGCCTTTTAAGAGTAAAATTCAAGCACTTTTCAAGTTACTTTCAAGGTACTTAAACGAAAAAATGTCTAGACTCTCGAAGCCTTTATCATCACATCTAAATTGTTACTATAAATTCCAGGAGACAACAAACAAACATAACAACAGGATCGTTTTATTTGAAATATTAAAAGATGTTTGCTTTATGATGAAATTACAGATTATGTTGAAAATCAAGCGTTTTTCAAGGAGTATATTCGAATTCAAGCGTATTCCTAACCTTGAAAACAGTACGGTTAAAAGTAAGCATTTTCCAAACTTTCAAGACTTTGTACCAACCTTAATGAATCAAAACAGATGACATGAAAATGTAAGTAGCTGTAATGAATTCGCTTGTCATGTTTTTGGTATTTATTGGACCAAACACCATGAAACCCTGGCAGCTGTTTGTGCTGTGAAATAAGTGAAAACAACACAGACACTAACTGAACATTGCACACATGGTGGTGATTTCTCTCGCCATGTGCGCTTTTCTGAGTGAGTCAGCATCACCTGCGCCGACATGTGAACAGCACGTGACCCCCGCTATATGTTCAAATCTGCTGTGCAGGTGAGCATCGGGAATCCAGAGAAGATGGAACCAATAACCAACGTGTCCCAAATTCCCAGCAACAGATGGGCTCTGATCTGCTGCCTGTGCAAAGAGAAGACCGGAGCCTGCATACAGGTAGAGTCAGCGCTCACGCTTCACTCCCACAGCGCAGAAACAGAGAGACGTTTAATGAGACGTGGAAAGCAAAGCGTGACCCAGCGTGTTCGAATCATTCAGACGCTGCAGAGCGTTTCCTCTGCTTTTCACAACCACACACATGGGAAATGAAACTGTAATGATTTCACAGCTCAGCAGGTTGGAGGAGTGAGGAGCTCATCAGTCAGCACACAGTCTGAAATGTTGTGTTTTATGTTTGGCATCAAACTTTGTTTTAATAATCAGAATCGCATTTATTAGTGGGTGCACACATACAAGGAATTTGACTCCAGTTTTAAGTTGCTCTCAATGTTACACAGAACAATTTACAGGAAGATAGAAACAGACATAAAGCTAAAAACAAAGCTCAGCAACATACTACTATTATAACTCTTATATACATTATACATACAAGGTGAAAAAACAGGTGTGTGTGTATATATATATATATATATATATATGTGTGTGTGTGTGTATATGTATGTGTATATATTATTATGTAACAATTAGTTTATATCTTGTCAATGTCTAACCAGTGAAAAATTAACAAGATTCTGAATCTCACAAAGCATTTGGTGCCAATTTATGTTTCTGTCTGATGGAAACACAATAAGTACTCAAAAAGTCCATGATACTGTGCGTTTTGAACGTTTAAAGGACTAACGATGATGTGTTTGCTGCCGCAGTGCTCAGCGAAAAACTGCCGGATTGCCTTCCACGTGACGTGCGGCCTCCATGCCAGCCTTGAAATGAACACCATCCTCACCGAGGACGACGAGGTCAAGTTCAAGTCCTACTGCCCCAAACACTCCGGGCTCGAGGGCGCCGAGTCCAGGGACCGAGACTCGGGAGGCGAGGAGGAGAAGGAGAGCGTCAGAGACAAGAAGTGCAAGAGGAGAGGCAGGGTGAGAGTGGAGGAAGACTGCTCTTCGTCGTCCTACGTGGCTCCTCAGCTCATCAACAGAGCGCCCGGCGATCTCGAGGGGCTCAGTAGCCGCCAGCAGGAGAAGAGAGTCAACCTCCGCAAGCTGAAGCTGCAGGCGATGGAGGAAGACTTCTACCAGTTTGTGGAGGTGGAGGAGGTGGCCAGCCGCCTGAAGCTGCCGCCGGAGGTGGTGGACTTCCTCTACCAGTATTGGAAGCTGAAACGCAAAGCCAACTTCAACCAGCCGCTCCTCACGCCCAAGAAGGACGAGGAGGACAGCCTGGCACGCCGCGAGCACGAGGTGCTGCTGCGACGCCTGCAGCTCTTCACACACCTCCGACAGGACCTAGAGAGGGTAGGTTTCTGCTTCACCCAACAAGGCAGCAAGGAAAACATCCTCAAGAGGATGGAATGACTTCCTTTTGTTTAAATAAATGTTATAATTCTGAGTGCGGTGCTTGTTTGTAGGTAAGATTTATTGATAAATTCACATGTTGGAGCAGGACAGAGGTAGGAAACAGGAAGAACTATTTCAGGTAACATAAATGCAAAGGCTGTGTAGATTACAGTACCTTCAAACTGTGGAACTATTAAACTATAAAACATACGAGTGTTGAGAAACTCGACATTGTATTGAGATCCTATCACTGGAGAATGGCAGCTTTCTCAAGAAGCAGTCACATTCAAATCCACAAAATATAATCAATCAGATTGTGGGCCAGATTTAATCCCTGGTCCCTGTGCCTGTAGTTTAGACCGTACAGGCCTTGGATCATATACATGAAGTTGTGCACATTTTTATGCAAATATAATTAGTCCGTAAGCCGTATGAAGAAGTTTGGTGACTTAAGAGTCATACTGAAGTAGAACCATGTAGCTAGATAGTGCATGTACTGTACATAAAATAAATAAAGGTATAAGTATCAATATGAATACATTATGCAGGCATATAGTAAAGTCTACACAATATATTGCATGTGTAATAGAAATAGAAATAACAGAATATTGTGGTATAATCTAAACTAGGATATATTCAAAGATATTCAAATTACATTGATTATAAAAGCATAAAATGTGCACACGAGAAGGTGGAATCACCATGTTTACATGCACAAAGTATTCCGGTTTTTGCCCTTATTCCGAAAAAGGCAATATTCCTACTAAGCTGTTTACATGGCTAATGAAAAAGAATATTCCACTAATATTCCCGTTTACATGCAGCCTTGTCGACCGTGCAAACTCAGCCTCCCCCTTTCATTTGTTCAAACACCTTCTCGAAACAGGTCGGCGGTATTTGCTCATATCCAAAAACCTGTTGATATCCAAGTATTTCATCATGTTTAAAAGTAGCTGTGTTTCTCCTTCCCACCAGTAATGTGGGCTCTTGTGCATGCATCTCTACCCCAGCCTTGCAAACTGTTGGTTTGTTTACAACACACAGAGCTCACCATAAACATGCAAGAGGCCGTGTGTTGCAAACTGTGGTTAAAAAACCCCAACTGAGACACATATTCCCAATGCGCTGTATACATATCGGCATATCCCACATGTCTTAATCGGAAAATGCTACATGCGGAATAAGGCCTAAATCGGAATATCCTGCTCACATGACTTCAAATTCAGAATAATAGTGGAAAATGAGTGTGCATGTAAACGCCATCGTTCCAGTGCTGGAGGATGCTAATCTTCCCCAGTAAAGTCTAAAACTGAATCTGTCTGTCTTAAGTTCATGAACATCTGTGTAAAGGAGCTGTTGTTGCTCCGCAGGTTCGTAACCTGACCTACATGGTGACGCGGAGGGAGAAGATGAAGCGCTCGTTGTGGAGAGTCCAGGAGCAGATCTTCCAGCACCAGGTCCGACTGCTGGACCACGAGCTGCTCACAGGTGAGTCAGCGAGACGAGGCAACGTGAGTCTGAACTCGACATGAAGGTCTTTCAGTAAATGTATTCTATTTAATGCTCCTTAACAAAACTACATTCAAGGTCATGGTTTTAATCTGTAAACCGAGCTGGCAGATTGTGATTATGTGGTATTTTACTGCCGCCTGTAGGAGGAGAATCACATTTATAGAAATCTACATCCAAAAAGTCAACAAGGAAGCTGGGAAATGCTTGCTTTAGTTTTATTTTTAGCATAAACATAAACCTACACACACACACTATAACACACAAAAAATAAAAAAAACAAAAGACAAACATTCAATCAACATGGACAAGTATCTCACATCATCTGGTCCAAATCTTTGTCCTGAAAGGATTTAGATTCAAAAGTTTTAAGATGAGTTTTGATCAGTTCTCTAATATTTTTTTCAAAATTATGGTTGAAATCACTATAATGATGTTAATAAGGCTATTTTCCTATAATATGCAAAAATAATCAAAGTAAAGAACTGTGTTCTGCTGTTACATCAGACCAATAACTAATTTTGCTAAAAGTTTTTAATTACAGCCAGAAAGGAATCCTTAATTTTGAGACAGAATTTTGTCACAATATGATTCCACTGGAAGTCAGTAGAGATAATAGAAATAGTGCCCTAATTTTGTACTGAATCACTGTGTGTGTGTGTGTGTGTGTGTGTTGCAGGCGATCCTTCAGCGAAGGATTTGGAGAAGCTCTTCTCTCTGGGCTGGTTATCCTCTCAGGGCTCCCAGTCTCGCTCCTCCTGGAGCCTCTCTGGACTGAAAACAAAACGAGGGTCTTTAAAGCAGGAAAAAAGGAAAAGCGGCGACAGAAAAGGCCTCTCTGACTCCCCGCACACTCACAAGAAGGACAATCTGAGCAAACCACCGGAGACGAAGGATGGTAAAGGCTCCCGAATCAAAGAGTCTGGGCCTGCCGAGGCCACAAGCGACGCCAAACTGCCAAACTCTGAGATCAGCCCGGAGATTCAGTTCCCAAAGCTTCAGAAGCCAGAAGTCGATCAGGAAGCCATCACCGTCAAGCTGCACAAACCTGAGAGCAGGAAAGGCCTGAGGAGGGAGGCCCCGGGGCCCGAACACGAGGCGCTGGCCAGACGGAAACGAGACAGCGACCAGGAACAAGAAGAGAGGAGGAGGAAGAGGAGGAGCGACGTGACGGAGAGCTTCCCCAGCCAGGTAAAGAACCGGTTCGGGTCAAAACATCTAGAGAAAACTGTGTCCATCAGGCTGGTCGATATCAGGAACTCTGACACCGACGACTACTTCATGGACGAAGGAATGACCAAGAGAAGCCCCGTCTCTCTGGATGTGACGACCAACACTAAACTCAGCAGAGCCGGCGTGGCCTCAGACGCCGCCACCAAAGCCAACAGCTGGCTGAGGAAAACCAACGCCAACGGCTCCCACAGACCTGTGGCCGGACATGTTAAAGGCTGGGGGAAGTTTAGGATCCCGAAGAGGACCGAGAGGCCTCTGGTGGTGAAGAAACAGGAGGAGGAGGTGGAGCACCGCAAGCTGCTGCTGAGGCCGCTGACCAATACGCCAGAGCCGTCGTACCCCAGGACCAGACGGAGGACGGAGAACGACGGCTACACCTCCGACTCCAAACCAGGCGACGGCGAGATGGAGCCCTGCTTGAAACGATGCCACTCCCACCAGCTGAGGGGCGACACGTCTCTCGGCCGGCGCTACGGGTCGGACATCATCCGCCGAGGCGTGCTGGCCTCCTGATGGCGGAGCAACACTTGTTAAAAAATAAGCTGCACTGTGTTAGTCGGAAAAGAACGACGGTCGCTCTTTGTACCTTTATTTTTCTGAATGAATCGTAAAATGCCTAGATTAAAAACAGAGCTGATATTTATTTTTTATTTGTAACATATGTAAATCTAGGAAGTATTTTACCTTGTACTTTATTTTGAGCTACATTTTTTTTTTTTCCCCTTAAAAAGTAGAAAGATGTCAAGTTGCCACTTAAAAGCTCGCTCAGATATTTACATGCAAAAGCATCGCCTAGGGAGACGCCGTGGTCGTTGCTTGGGACCATAAGCTTGCAATGTAATTTAGTTTTTGACATAGTATTAAACTCTGTTGCACTTAGTTGAAAACGCTGACGCAGATAATTCTCATCCTGTCAGCGAAATGGGAATCTGAAAGGTCTTTTTTAAAATCAAGCTTCATCGTCAAACTGCCCTTTAACCGCTATTTAATCTCCAGCTGTCATCATCTCTTCAGGCTGCGATTGTTGGACATTATGAACTGGGAATCTACAAACAAACAAACAAAAGGAATACAGCATGATGTTTTACTCGTCATCAGCACTTAAGTGTAATTGAACTGCGATCGTATCGTATCCATCATGTGCCTAACTTTTATTTTAAGCGTTTGCACTACGAGAGGACGGCACAGGTGTGAGGTACGAGTAGAGTTATTTTTACACTGAAAAACTACAAAAACAAAAAAAAGCGTTTTGTACCCTTGGCCGCTGCTCTACTACTGTTATGCAAAATGAACCTTGTTTTGTCTTAAGGAGGAATAAAAACTCTGAAGGATTTAAGTCTGTGATCCGTGTAATGATCAGTGTTAATCTTTTTTAGGAACTCCCTGCTTTGCATGAACTCAGACTGCAGATTGTGTTTTTTTGTTTTGTTTGAACGGACGTCAACTTTGAACCCATTAAAAATTAAGTTGTCAATTATCGAAAGTTAATTCATTTCCTGTTGATCAACGTATTTGAGCTGCATCGGTTGGATTAAACAGTGAAATTTCACGAGAACGATAAATGTTAAAATGCAAGTTTTAGTCATCGTAGAATCATTTGAGCAACAAATTTTTAAGACTTCAAAGCAGCTTTCAAGCCCTTTGGATGAGTTTGATTTACAGTCATATTAAGTTGAATCTGTTACAAAAGAAATCTAAAAGTCAGTATTGGATAACAAAAGTCCAGCTAGACAGTAAATGAATGTTTGGTCACTTTTTATTGCACGATTCAACAGACGTGAGATCCCGCACAAAAGTGTTTCAGCACTGCATGAAGAAAAAAAACAGGATAAACAACGTCAGAGAAATTGGATATTTACAATAGACGCATCACTATTACCACTTATACATTATGTACATATTAGTCTCTGGTTTACTATGACAGTAGTTACAGAATGAAACCCCTACGCAAGCGTTACACTTCAGCTCTACAGGGAATTACAGTGCTTACAAAAACAACTGGCTGGACTACATTCACTCAACACAAGGTTAGGATACATACAAAGTCGAAAATACTCGGACAAGACTTGCTGCACCTCTGGACATGTCCCATTCACACGCCCTGGGAAAAATGAGAACAACAAAAATAAACATAGTTATTTAAAAAAAATAAAATAAAGGGCCTCCTGTTGCATCTGTACAACTCTAATCTGGTTTCTAAAGCACAGATAGTGGCTTTCAGATAAAATGGCCGAAATGAGCCACCTGTTTGAAGAGATTCAGATTGTAAGATTAAACAGTCCAACTTGGTGTGAACGTCAAATATGAAACTGAAAAACAGGCACAAGAATCATCTGTAGCCTCAGTGTTGCTGGAAATAAACAAAAACACCTCACAATTGACTCTAAAGAGAGAGTGATGACATCAACTCTTCTAAATGCCTTCAACATGACACCATCCATTAAAAAATAATATTCACTGTTAGGGCAAACTGGCATCTCCAAATAAGACGCCCCCTCTTCTTTTTGCTGAACCAACGGGCATCTGAAATGGTTTCAATGTTTTCCTAGTATGGTGGCCTTTTTAGGACAGTTTCAGACTTGGCTCAGCTTAGTGTTACTAACCGCTCCAGTCTAACGGACTTCAGGCTCATCACCTTCAGATCAATATGCTGATTGCATGTATCGTGAATGTACACCAGTATCATTATGATGCAAATTTCAATACTGACTCAAACGTTTGAAGTGAAGACCTTAAAAAGGATGTTTTTTTGAACCCGTTTCACAACAGACTGCCGCTCACAAATTGTAGATAAATTTGGTTTAATTTGTGAAATGTGTCAAAATGAGAAACTCTCTCGCAATGTTGGAAATTTGGTGAAACGGGCTCCAGCTGGAGGCGTGTTCAACATCAGGACTTCACTTGAGTTTGATAGCCAATATTGAAATCTGCACCATAATCATATGGTGCATGTAAACAATCCATATAAGTGATGAGCCTCAGTTTCATTAGACTGGACCCGTTTGCGTAGCGTGCTAGCACTGACAGACGTTCACATCACCAGAAAATTCAAGGCGGTTGTAAGAGTGCAGTCAAACCCCCCCCCAAAAAAAAAACAGGTAATCAACAATATAGCACTATATGCATGAGGGCTTCAACTGATTATTTTCATTATTTATCAAGTGTTTAATTGGTTGCTCTTCGAATCTCAGATTACAGTGAAAAAGGCCCATCACAATGTCCTAATGTTACCAAAGTGCTTGTTTTGTTTAGTCCAAAACGATATTCAGTTTATTACCACATAAGGGGAAAATTACTTTAAATGCTAAATCAAAAGTAGTTGCCAATAATGTTTGTATCAATCGAGTAAGTGATTAAATTAACACAGTTTTACTCCAATATCCAATCAACCTGAATTCCCTTTAGCTGAGATCAGTCATCCATATTTGTTCTCCAAATCGACAACAAGGCAGCATTAGCATCACACTTCAAGTACAGCTCACGGACCAATGAGGATGATGAGCGTTGACACAGAGCAGAGCTGACATGTCCTAAAATGGCCACCGTACTCTATAGTTTTCTTAACCCTCCTTGTAATGCTTCATGTCAAAACACAAAAACACAAATATGAACAATTTACCAAAACTGGAATTACAAGGTGTTAGCCAGTGTGGCACCAGTCTGTGTTAAAGTATTAAACAACAAGCAGGATGCAGTTTTGAGACTAAAAACCTCCTGAGGATTAAAAAAAGTTAGTCTTTCTTATTTTAAAACCGACCAGTGACACTGAAAGGCCTTCAAAATCAGCACGATGTGTGTATTTATACATAAAAATCTTTGCACCACAGATTTCAGATACAGTCGAAAAATAAACAGCACCTTAAGGTTAGGACTCAAAACTCAACATAGAAAAATGTCCAAGAAAATCGCACATATTCCTTCATTTAACTGGTTTAGCATCGAGCAGAGAGCATTAAAGACCTATAAACCTCCCAGTAGTGTTTCTATGTCCGACGGCAGTTTAAGAGCGCTCTCAGTTTAATACTTTCTGTAATCCCTTGTTCTCTGGACAGGCAGGTAGATAAACGGTTTGTGGCGCCATCTTTCAGCATGCTGATACAAAAAAAGAAAAAACAATAAAAAAAATAAGAGATCAGTCAAATCTAAACAGTAGAACTGAGCTAAAACAGAACAGGTTGTAAAATCGCAAACGAATGTCTACAGTTAAATGTAACCTATGGCTACAAAATAGAAGTAAACAGGTCATCTGAGGCCTATCCATAGTGTCTTGGTGTTCGATATTATATCTGGCATATATACACTATATATAAAAATAAAAACAATCCATTTGGCAACCTGTTTGATGTCTTACACTATACCAGTACTCATAATTTTGGTCTTTCATATACACATATATAGATATAGCTATAAAACTCTGCTGTTCAAGATCATCCGTGTAGAGTGACGGGGCGACCGAGATTCAAGTTAGCAGACGGTGACGCCGCCGCTCAGTTCAACTTCGGTTCATTTCGTAATTCTGAAAATCAAATATTCAAAACAAACAACAATAAAACAAAGAAACAAAAAAAGGCGGTTTGGTTGGTGGAAGAATGAGAGAATCCACTAGCCGAAGTTTCCTGACCTGCGCCCGCTCCGCTGCTTTGTGCTTTACCACAGATGGTTCGCCTCAGTGCAGACAAGTGAAAATAAACCTGAAAATGTTAACAAATAAAAATATGAAAAGTTTGCGCGCTTAACTAGAGGCTGTGACTGAGCATGTGAGAGATCAGCGGCTTTCCCTGATGACGAAGATGTACAGTGCCTTGGTTGGTGTGATATTATTACGTGGGGTTTATAGTTGTTCATGAATGGGGAAGCAAGTTTCAGTCTAGTTTGGTGTTCTGGCTCTCTAAGGGATCAAAGGTCACATCAGGCCTCTGCTGCTTTCCTCTTGGAGCCCTTCGTTTTGGCCTCAGCTCCTTCTGCCTTCCTGGAGCCTTTGGGAGGACGGCCGGCAATGGTGGCAGTAGTGGCGGTTGTCGCGTTCGTCTCAGAGTTGACGCCCTGATCCTGGGTGTTCACTCCCTCCAGCTCGTCGTGCTCCAGGCAGCACAGCTGTCCTGTGGGAGTCCAGGGACGCAGCGCCCCCTCCTGGTGAGCCTTGCAGAAGGAGTTGGGGCAGAGCTGGCAGAAGGCCTCCGAGTTTTTCCCGCAGACATCACAGTGGTGCCAGGGGCAGTCCCAGCGGCCTGCAGGGAGGGACAAAGGGAGAAATAAAGCTCTGAAAACCAGAATTTTAAAACGTGAACAAATAAAAATTAAATGTTATACTTATATCTACAGAGACATGCCCAAACCATGGTTAAAAACTTGTTCAGATTCTTATTGATTTTATATATGTATATACACACGCACGCACACGTATACACACACATACATATTTACATACATACACACATATATACATATATATACACACATATATATACACACACACATATATACATATATACACATATATATACACAC
>LKNJ01000628.1:33239-174934 GCA_002120245.1 Maccullochella peelii | reverse complement strand
AGGGAGGGGGGGGATATGCCTTTATTCACACTGTTGTCATGACCTGGCTCGTGACCCAGGAAAAGCCATGACAAAGAAGAAGGGAGTTACACGGTTTTCAACTAAAAAGGTTCAAATTTATTACATAAATTAACTAGACAACATGCTAAAGTTATGAGGTGTGTTAGTCAGTGATATCAGTGTGTCGGAAGATGGTTGAGTGAATGAATGATGAATGAGGGGTGTTGTAGAGTGTAAACTTAAACTAATAACCCGGCCGAAGCCAGAAGATGATTAGGGCCACATGTGAAAAATGTATTTGAGTTCTAAGTTTTAAAGTCAGATTTCTGAGAATAAGGTCAATCCCAGTCCAATCCATCTCACACAGAGAGACTCTTCTTTTTTCTGACACCAGACAGACAGATCTCATCTCCATGCGTGCGTGCTGTCCACACAGCGATACTGACACCTGTTGACGAGTTACTGGTAGTACAGACTGACAGTGACATTGGTAATGAATAAAGCTGCCCTCTCATATTTAACAGTAAATGAACACGGTCTTTCAATAAACACATAGAGACGCATTTGGAGAACTCTAAATATGTTACACTTACATTCAGGAAAATACTAATTTCAGCATATGACTTATTGGGCTCCTGGCAGGGGGGCGGAGTTTAGACCCAGGCAGCAGCACATAGAAACAGCTGCGACTGCTTCGCTGCGGTTCCTGTCTCAACTAGGCCGGCAGAGAGGTGAGGGGAGGATAATCTGATAGTTAGCGGATTATCAAAGATTAACGCTAACAGGTGAGTAAAGATGTCGGTGCGGTTATCGGCAGACTGTTCAAATCTTAAACTTCGTTGCTTCTAATTCGGCACATGCATGCTGCACTTGCACACAAACTGTGAACGGGTAGCCACAGCATGACCCTCTTAATTATTTAGATCAGAGATCGTTTCGATTGCATTCATGCAGTGCATCGTTGTCATGTATCCATTGCTTATTGTCTCTTGAACAAAAATGAGTCTATTCCTGCAGATTCCGTTGCGAGTTTATGGTGGCTTTATCTTGCTTTATGGTGGCCGTCTGGTTCATTGATATTCCTGCAGGGTTCTTCTGGGATTTGCATGTTTTGCTGTGAGGCAATAGTCCTCTAAAATGACATCTACGTTTGTAAAAACGTCCAAAATAAACGTGCACGTTTAAACTCACAATTCTGACATGCTTTGTAAAAGATAATCAAAATCACGCATATTGTCACAAACAAGCTCAAAGCATGTGGAAGTGAGGGGAGACAAACCGAGTTAATAAGTGGCAATAAATGTGATTTTATGTAATATAAACAAATATAACTATTCAGACAAAATAAGAATGAGGTTTGGCGTTTATATACATCAGAAGTGAAAGAAATGTATTATAACGTGTGTTGTAGACATCAAAATGTCAAACCAAACCAAAACCTGGAGATGTGGAGCCTTGGAGAGAGAAAAGACAGTGAGAGGAGGGCTGGCATATATAAGCTGTGGTTGATTTAGAAATTCAGGCAGAGAGGGAGGATGCAAAGTGTGTCATTGTATTGATTTTGGTATCTCAGTTGTTCCCTTAACAGTGTTACAGAGTCAATATAGCTAATCTCCCCACATCTCTTGCCTTCTCTGACTCCAGGTAGTCACAGACTCAGGAGCAGCTCTTCTCTCTCTCCACTATGGCTGAGACCAAGGGGAAATTTGACTTTGCCATCGACCGGGGCGGCACCTTCACCGATGTGTTTGCCCGGCTGCCCGATGGTCGAGAGAGAGTCCTGAAACTGCTGTCCCGGGACCCCCAGAACTACAAAGATGCTCCCACTGAGGGGATCCGCAGAGTCCTGGAAGAGGTAACGTGATGGATGGAAGTATTAATACATACCTTAGTGAAATATTAAGCACTTTATAGTTAATATTATTACATCTATACAAAGAGTTTTGTGGAATTAGAGGTCAGATGGAGGTGAAGCAGTACAGCTGGTGGTACCTGACGTCTTAAAAGTTATGAAGGTTGTTACTGGAAAGCTATTACACATGTTCACAATCACGGGCTGGATTTGGATTGAAAAACTGTTTTAGATGCCCTCTACTCATTCACCAATGACTCGAGTCACATGGCGTGAGTTCACACCGGTGCTGATGCAATTTATACCAATGAAGCTGTTTTAACTGCCAAAACAAATAAATTGTGTTTGTATTGTGTGTAAGTGTGTGTAGCTTTGTGAGTACAAAGCAGGCTGTTGCCGAAAAACAGCAAGCATGCTCAGGTAATCCTGCTAAAAAAAAGCAGGATTGAACATTGAAATAGATTTATATGTTGCCATAGGCGTGTAATGTGGCCCTGTCTGTATACAGTCATGTGGATGTTAGATGTACGTTGCAATGATCCATGTAGCTTTTGTGCTCCATTAGAGTGAAACTGGAAAATCTTTGTATCTTTCGATCATTAAATCAGCAGTAAAACAAATATGTGAGGCAGAAATGATCACTTTCAGCAGAGGATTTGTCAGGTTTATTGCTTCTGCACTGGCTCTTTTTTGACAATCAGTTTTGGAGTTATATTATTTAATATCATGTCATGTGTAATATTACATCATCTGTATAAACGGTATATGATCTTACATATTTGTGTGATTTTTTTTTTTTGACAGGAAACAGGACGGGTCTTTCCTCGTGAGCAGCCTGTAGACACCTCTCTGATTGGCTGGATCAGAATGGGCACAACAGTGGCAACCAATGCACTACTGGAGAGAGAGGGAGAAAGGACTGCACTCCTGGTCACACTAGGCTTCAAGGACTTGTTGCACATTGGCACACAGGCCAGGCCAAAACTGTTTGATTTGGTTTGTAATGCTTGTTTTCTTAACCCATGAATGCATATGTAAATGTACAAATGTAACCACTTAACCACAGCCACCCAGTCACAAATATATTCACGGTGATCAGCATCATTATGCCTTTTTGACTACACTGTATGTGTGGTGTTCATGCGTAGCCTGGGTACCGGTCTAGTGCCCCTGCAACACAAGGTTTAGTCATTATCTTGTGTCACAGAAACAGGGAGCAGGTCTTGGAGTTTGTCCCCAGACAAGTTTTAAGTGGTCACTTATCTATGAAGCTGATACTCTGTAACAGAGCAGAACAAAAATGCAGCAATAGAAAAGGCTAAATAGAATAGCACAGTTGATTATTCTGCAATAAACTGTATTTTGCTCATTTTAAGTGCTGTTCACATACAGTATAGGCAAATTATACACGTATAACAAACATGGAGGTTTACTCTCATCACTACCTCAATTACACTCTTGTTGACAGAATTTGACCCAACCTCAGGTACGCATGTTGCAATATGTTGCGTTCATTCTTATCAGTAGATATATCACTGGCATGTACTGTTGGTCAGCTCTTTCTCTTGTTAGAACACCTTCTTTGAATTTACATAACGTGTGTGTGTGTGTGTGTGTGTGTGTGTGTGTATACAGGAAGTGGCAGTTCCTGAAGTGCTGTATGAGGAGGTAATAGAGGTGGATGAGCGAGTCGTCCTCAGGCAAGATGGCTGCCAGCTGCCCAGAAAAGATCCCAAACGTATTGTCACAGGTGTGAAACACAACCATGTGTCCTAGGGTCGTAAAGCATCAAGTTTTGGTCGAAACCCTAAATGAGTCACAAACCTGTTCACTGTAGATTTTTTATTTTTTTTGTGCTGCTATATTTTTCTGCATACCCGCTGAACATCAGCATGTTAACTTAGCATTGTCATTATGAGCATGTTAGCACTTAGCCAAAAAACACTGCGGTGCCTAAGAAGAGCCTCACAGGCTCTCATAGGTTGGCTGTAGAGTATTGTTAGTATATAGCACAGCTTTAAGTCAGTAATTTAACTACCTTAAGCTACTTGAAAAAATGCTAGTTCACAAAAAGAGTCTTCAGCAGCTCTGTATGTCTTATTTTACTACTCATGTTTACTCATGCATTACTTCTCATTTTGTTTGAATGATTACGCAAATGATATGCACACATGCATACAATTTGTTTTGTCAAGTCAAAAAGTAAATTTCCATTTTCTTTTGCACACTAAAATCCCATCTTTTTCAATCAATCTTTTTTTCTCTTTTTTGTGCTGCCTCTACCTCCAAATCTCTTCTCTAGTTATTCTCAGCTTTCATGTAGTTTAGTGGTGGTGACGAGGGTACAACAAAGGCCATATCCTATATTTTTGGGTTGTAAATATAGGGAATGTAAGCTCAGTCTCATGGCACACACACGAGAGCATTGCCTGAGCGCCTTACATAATTTGAAATAATCCTGATTATCTCTGTGTGCACTGGTGTCCCTCAGGCAGTACAGGGGATTCTCTGGAGGTGTGGAGGGAGCTGGATCTGGAGCGAGTGGAAAAAGACCTGAGAGGAGTTCTGTCTCGCGGGATCACCAGTCTAGCTGTCCTTCTGCTGCACTCATACACGTCAGTAGTACAGCTGGTTTTGGTACTGTTAGGCGTAGAGGCGTATTTACTCAAGTTCCTAATCTGATCTCTCGTCCTCTTATTCTTTCATTAGCTTTCTTTCCTTCCCAGGCCATCTCTCCGAGCCTGGAACTTAACTTCTAACTTACTACTCACTTGTATACTAAAGTATGCAATTTTGGCACTCCATGTCTCTGTGGGAGTAGATGATACACTGTACATGTCAGAGGTATCTGGTGTCTAATAGCCTGTTTCTATTGTATGTGTATGTGTACATGTATGTGTCATGTTTCTCTTCCCACATTCTCTCTCTTTTCTTCTAGTCTGCTCCCTTTTGTTCATTGAAATCCATTCACACTTGCAGTAACAGTCTGCAGACTTGTTACCTCTATTATCTAATAAAGAAAGTGATCAAAGCAGTTTCAGGGAACCAGCACTTAATATGTTTTGCTTCCTGTCACAGACAAAGCATATGCATACGTTCCTTGACATTAGGAAATAGGTGGTTTGGAGGCTTTTAAGTGATAAGACAGACACAATATACTGTAGAGCAGTGGTGAAATTGCATAAGAGCTGACTTGCATTCCAGGTCCACCGCATTCCTTTCCCTGTGTGTGTCTCTCTCTCTTTCAGATGGTCCGATCACGAGAGAGCAGTGGGCACTCTGGCGCGTCGACTGGGCTTCACCCAGGTCTCTCTGTCCAGCGAGGTCATGCCCATGGTGCGGGCGGTGCCTCGAGGCTACACCGTCTGCGCCGACGCCTACCTCACACCCAAAATTCACCAGTATCTAAAAGGCTTTACCTCTGGGTTCAAGGATGGCCTGAAGGTGTGTTTCTCACATCAACATGTGTGTTTTTCTTGTTTTTGTGTTGATACAAAACTCGGGTCAGTCATGGCCTCCACCCTACAGATCACAGACAGGATTTTTCAGATGTTCCAGTATGTTGTAGTGACATTGAAGTTATCTCTTCCATCCTTTATTTTCCTCTGTCCTCAGGATGTGGACGTCCTGTTCATGCAGTCAGATGGCGGTCTGACACCCATGGAGCAGTTCTGCGGTTCACGGGCCATTCTATCTGGCCCAGCGGGGGGTGTGGTGGGATACGCCATCACCTCTTACAGCCAGATGGAGAACAAACCTGTGATTGGCTTTGACATGGGCGGTGAGTAGGGGGAATGCTGGGAATACTGTTAGTACCTTGAACAACTACTGAGTGCACAGACTATGCGAGGAACTTACTGCCATTGTTTCGTAGCTCTTTGTTGTACGATTTACGGTACATCTATTTGTCTATTTGTCATCTATTCTAATTGTCTCAAACTTTGATTATTACATGATGGTTTCTTTATTCCTGACTTTCACTTACAAGTGTTTCAAATGTGGCAAGATTAATTACAGTAATAAAGAAAATGCTAGACATCTTTTTTTCTGTGTTTTAATAAAGGAGAAATGCTCACTTTTACAGATTTAAACTTTTCATGTCTTGCTGACTGCCTCTGTCTTGTCTTTCTCTCCAGGAACATCCACTGATGTAAGTCGGTACGCTGGCCAGTATGAGCACGTGTTTGAGGCTACCACAGCCGGAGTCACCCTGCAAGCACCTCAGCTGGACATCAACACTGTGGCTGCAGGCGGAGGATCACGACTCTTCTTCAGGTCTGTTAGTCAGTCGCCAGTCTTGACCCATCTTTTGAGATGCATGCTTGAAATGAACAAAATCTGGGGGTGTGGAGTTCGAAAGACGTGAGCTTGCCAGGCTTTGTAGCCCGCTCCTCATCTTTGCTTTAGGCTAGCAGCTTGAGGCTACATTAGCTGCTACTAGCATAACTACCGAATCTCTGACCAAGCAGTGGGCAGTTTAGTTGCATTGTGGGTAATGTAGGTTCCAGGTTTTGACAATGAAGAAAGAGTAGAATAAAGTGTGATGCTAAATCGGTGGAGTACTGTTTTAAGTAAGACATCAAGATGGGTCAAAATCAGTTTGCCATTACACTACTCTAGAATCTTCAGAACTAGTTGTGGAAACTGTTCGGTCACATTGTTATTTGATTCCACATGGTTATTTGAAGTTCTCATCGGCAGGATGCCATCCATCTGTGGTGAGCATGTGAACAGTGTAGAAGTCAAGGAAGAGTGGGGGGGACAAACAATATGGAATGATTTATGGAAAAACAAACGGGGGGGAATTGCTTAACAGGGGTTTTTGGGGTCAAGAATGGGTGTACAGTGACACATTACAGTGAGACATTAAAGATTTGCCAAATGTTTGCTCTTCAACTTATCTTGTAGCTGAGAATAACGACCTCTTAGAGTGATTTATATAACATAAAAAAGGATGCATAGGTGCCTGGAAGCTAAATAGTTGCATAGATGACTATTGAGCTCATTCATTTTTTTTGGACTACATTTAGATCTGCTATTTAGCTGCTATCATCAAAAAAATCAAATAAAAAAAGCAGGTAAATATTTCTGACTAGCTGCCCTTGCACTCTCACGTCGTCTGCATCCAGTTGTTTGGTTTTATTTTAACTTTTGTTTTTGCTCCTATTTATCCTGCTATGTGGCTTCTCTCCTTTCTCTTTTTTCTCTCCTTTTTTTACTTCCCTCTCAGATCAGGGATGTTTGTGGTTGGACCAGAGTCTGCAGGCGCACATCCAGGACCGGCCTGTTACAGAAAAGGTAACTGACTGTTTTTATATCCTCCACCATTACTCCCTTTATTTCTGTTTTTCTGTCAATGCATTTGTGTGATTTCTTCGGTCCACAGCCTGGTAGATTTCCCCCACCTTCAATGGTTCCACCCTCCTCTTTAAATCATTCTCGTACATTCAACTGATTCACCCTTCATGCGTCAGAAATCCCAGCTCTGTGTGGATTTTTGTCTGTGTTCCCATGCCCCCCCCCCCCGACTGAGTTCTCAGTTGGAGCTGTGATGTGTGTTAACAAAAACAAACTAGAAACTCGACTCGAACTTCATTGTTGATGTTCCCTGTAGGAGAGCTGGGTAGCGTTTAGCTCTTTTTCATACAGCATGATCTCCAGTGCTTTGACATTTCTCACAAAATTACATGAAATATGATAAAATACAAGACTGAAACACCTAGTGAAGCATCTTACACAAAAGCAGCCTGTACGTAGAATAGCATGAGTATGGAAAGACATAATATTGATTCCCTGTGGGATTTTCCTAGGTGGCCCTCTGACTGTAACTGATGCTAACTTAGCCCTGGGTCGCCTCCTCCCCTCCTTCTTCCCAAAGATCTTTGGGCCCGGGGAGAATGAACCACTGTCACTGGAAGAAACCATGAAGCATTTCCATCAACTGACCCAGGAGATCAACCTCTATTTGTCTTCTAACCAAACACAGGCACTAATATTTACTGAGATATTAAGCAGAGTTTCAAATGTTTTTAATAATAATTCTGCAAGGGGGTATTAATGATAAGGGTAAAATATTTGTATAAATGTTTTCATTCGCAGGTTAGCGCAAATGGGGCCAACCACTCGCACAACAACGCGTCAGAGATGAGTGTGGAGGAGGTTGCTATGGGATTCATTCGCGTTGCAAATGAGGCCATGTGCCGGCCAATCAGAGCTCTGACACAGGTATTTGGGGTTTTGAAGTCTTAGCTTCAGCTTGGTGAAACAGTAACACTGAATGTTTGTTTGTTAAATGTGTCAAACATTTAAAATCATGTTTGTTTGTTTTTTTTTCTTTCTTTCTCCCCTTTGTCTCTGTCGCTCTCCCCCACCTCCTCATACCCTCATAGGCTAAGGGACATGATACATCTCAACATGTGCTGGCTTGTTTCGGGGGTGCAGGTGGCCAACATGCCTGCGCTATTGCCCGAGCCCTGGGGATGAAGACTGTCTTCATACATAAGTAAGGGTGATAGTTTCCATGTTGTATGTGTAAGAGAGAGCTTTCCTGTACAGTATGTTTGGCTATAATATATATTTGTGTGTGTGTGTGTTGCAGATACAGCGGCGTGCTGTCAGCCTATGGTCTGGCTCTAGCTGACGTGGTGGAGGAAGTGCAGGAGCCGTGCTCGCTGCAGTACAAGCAGCACTCTTTCAGCGAGCTTGATCGGAGGGTGGAGCGGCTCTCAAAACGCTGCCGCGATACACTCTGTGCACGCGGATTCACCAGGTCAGCACCCACAAAACACTGCATGGTTTGGCGTTAACCTTATGCCTCTCCAGGTGTGTTAATTCACACCTTTTCACAATTAAAAGAACCACTGATAGTCACTGAATGCATGCATTTTTAACAATTTTTATATCCTCTAAAGCACTCAAATAACCACTGAGGTTTTCCTTCACCTGCGTTACGAGGGCACAGACTGTGCTCTCATGGTTACCGCTGACGGTTACCCCAGCAACGCCCAGTCCTGCCTAGCTGGAGACTTCAGCAGTGCCTTCACCAAGCGGTTAGCTCTTTGTTTAGTCATTTGCTTAATGATTTGTTACTTTATTCATGTACTGAGCTATTGGCTGCAACACGTATTCACTGATGAGTGGATCAATCATTGCCACTTACACGTTTGCTCCTGTGTGCCCTCTGTTTACATTGTATAAGCAAACACACCATCAAGTTAATGTGTCATTTTTCCATAAGAGATAAACTTAGTACACTTTGGAGCCGACATTTGTTTACACCACTCGTAGTTCCTCTAACCTTAATCATTCTGCATTTCTTCCCCCACCTCCTGTGTTGTTTTTCTTCTTCTTTTAGCTATCTGAAGGAGTTTGGCTTCACTATCCCAGACAGACTCATCATGGTTGATGACATCAGAGTGAGGGGTTGTGGGAAATCTGGTATCAAATCGGTGTATAAAACAAAGATGGGACACGGACAGGCCAATCCAGTAATGGTACATTGACTCTCTTGCTCATGTGCACACAGCTGAACGTATCATATATATATATATATATATGTAAACACACGGACACACTCTTATAACTTAGACAGGGAATAATACAACCATCTTGTTCAAGCCTACACCTTTTTACAAATACAAATTATATCAATGCAAACATTTATTGAAACATGACATTGATTTGTTTTCAAAGTAATGAAAAAGTCATACCAAAATATCACTTTATGGTCTGGAAACAGTTAACTTGTGGCCATTGTGTGTCTGTTCTTCTCCGTAGATGACCAAGTGTTACTTTGAGGAAGGTTACCTGGACACCAGTGTGTATCTATGGGAGGAGCTGCCGTGTGGTCACAGCATCAAGGGACCAGCCATCATCATTGACAAAAACAGGCAGGCATTACCCCTTAAATTTTACTATGACTAACTTTCAAATAAACATCAGTGAAACCTTTTTTTTTTTTTTTTTTAAGAGATGTCCTGAGCCAATCTTGGGTATCGTATCAGCTTAAATAAAGCTGATCAACTGTATAGTTTTGAATCTTCAGTATTTGGATCAAGTAGCTCGTGAAAAATAAGATGTGTCATATTTAAAAGGCTACACCTTTTTATTTCAATGTGTCAGATACATATTTAATCAACATTTAGGTAAATAAAAGTATTGGATCGGACTCTGTATCGGAGATGCCCAGTGATGAAGGACTCAAATCGGGATCTGGGCCAAAAACCTTGATCAGGACATTCCTACTTTTTTTTTTTTGCTTCATTACTTTACTTCCATGGATACTTCCACTGTACTTTTCCCTTGTCTGGGTTGAGTTTGAAGTGAACTTGGTCTCAATTTGAGTCTTTAAAATGCTTCAAAATGCAATAATGCCCGTATTTACCCTGTCTAGACACCTACGCTTATATAGATGTATTTATTTTATGTGCTCTTTTCTCCATCAGCACAATCCTGGTGGAGCCGTGCTGTGAGGCCCATCTGACAGAAGGGGGCGATGTTTGTATGACTGTAGGCTCTGATCCTCACTGCGCCCTCGGCACTGAGCTCAACACCGTGCAGCTCTCCATCTTCTCCCATCGCTTCATGAGCATAGCAGGTACACCAACACAGGGGAGAGGATGAGGAAGGAGTGAAAGGTTGTTGGGGAGAAACTCGGAGAAGGAAGGCAGAAAATGAGGGCACATGAAGTGAAGGAGGGGTCATTATAAGTTCAGTATTCATTTCCTATCAGCTTGCTCAGTTGTGTTCCATCTCTCTTCCTCTACAGAGCAGATGGGTAGAGTTCTCCAAAGAACCTCCATCTCCACCAACATCAAGGAACGTCTCGACTTCTCCTGTGCTGTGTTCGGACCAGACGGTGGTTTAGTGTCCAATGCACCCCACATCCCTGTCCACCTGGGGGCCATGCAAGAGACCGTCCAGTACCAGGTGAGGGATGTGTACCTCTGAGTTTGTATGTGCTGAAACACTAATGAATTAACACCCCATTCTGACAGAAAGGACGTTCTGTTTCTTCTTCTTCTTCTGTGAAGATCAGATCACTGGGGAACAAGCTGAAAGAAGGCGATGTGATTCTGAGTAACCACCCATGTGCCGGGGGCAGCCACCTCCCAGACCTCACAGTCATCACACCAGTCAGTCCGTTCAGCTTTCTGTCTGCATCCTTGCTCTCCTCATTATCAGTCTATTCTTTTTACTACATACCTCTCCTTTCCTCCTTCAGCTCTACCTCACTTGCCATGTTTCTCCCCCTTTTTTCAACCCAGGTGTTTAGGAAAGGGGTGAGTGGCCCAGTGTTCTTTGTAGCCAGCAGGGGGCACCATGCTGACATCGGAGGCATCACTCCGGGCTCCATGCCCCCCCACTCCACCTCCCTTCAGCAGGAGGGGGCTGTCTTCACTTCCTTTAAACTCGTCACTGATGGCGTCTTCCAGGAAGAGGGTAAGAGAGGAGGAAGTGAACCAAACATGAATGTGATGAGAGACTGTTGAAGCAGGGATAAGCAGAGCTGTTGCTTGTCGACAAGTCAAGATAAAAAGTCCTTGCATTGTATTTTCATATGTATTCAAATCATATTGCTGAGAAGGAGTGCTTACTATACCAGTGACTTTGCATAATGTATCCAAATACTTACAAATAGCTGATACTTAACTTACTACCAACTTAACAAAACAAACAAAAAGTGAGTGTGAATGCTGTGAAATGGATGATGTGAATCTGGTCATTTCTGCTGTTTAGCAGCAGACTGACATCTCGTATATCAGAATGTCTTTGAACGCACCATTAAAGTCAGTTTTAAAAATAGCCCTTACTAACAACTGTGTTACAATGCAACAATAATGCAACTTTAACAAGAAAAATGAAGGCAACTGATACATTACCCCTCTTGTGCAAGGTTTAATTCTCTGTAAGTTGACATTTCTTTTAGCATATTGAAGTGAATGCAAACCAGTGGCTGCCTGGAAGGTCAGAAATCAATGTAAAAACTTACTGTATGCTTTGGGAAATGGTCCGCAGTAATGTATACATATGTAGTTCATGAGCTAAAACATGCAACACCAACAGTATAGCCCTCTAAGGTGAGCTCATGAATCAACTTACATCTTATTTATTCACATCCCTTTCTTCACTCTAACTTCCCATAATGCTTTTCTGTTTGTCTCTTTTCCCCGCTGCATTCCTCTCTTGTGTTTTCCCTCTGTCTCCATATCAGCTGTAACTGAAGCTCTGATGGCTCCAGCCCAGTACCCAGACTGCTCTGGGACTCGTAATCTCCATGACAACCTGTCAGACCTGCGAGCTCAGGTGGCAGCCAATCGGAGAGGCAGCCAGCTGGTGGGGGAGTTGATTGTCAGCTATGGGTTAGCCGTGGTGCAGGCCTACATGGGATACATTCAGGTAACTGTGGCTACAAATGAAACGGTATAAAAGAAAAACAAAATATTGTTATTCTGAAAAGCAGTAGTAGTTAGGTACTGCTGGTGTTGCACTACTATAGCCTATGTTTCAGAGTAATGCAGAGCTGGCAGTGAGGGACATGCTGAGAGACTTTGCACGTCGTCGACGGCAACAGACTGGCACCTTGGAGGTGGAGTCGGAGGATTTCATGGATGATGGGACACCAATCAAACTGCGGGTTCAGATTAATGACGAAGAGGTGCGCAGAGCAGGGAGACTCTACCTCCATGATAATCCTGACATTTTGCACAGGGAACTGATCAATTTAAAAGCCACAAGATATAAACACTGCAAACTTTTACTGAAAAGATGAAGTCAGATCACTTCTTAGAGTGAATATGCAATAACATAGGAAAACCTCCATTACCACAGGGCAGTGCGGTGTTTGACTTCACAGGGACGGGAACAGAGGTTTGGGGGAACTGCAATGCTCCACGAGCCATCACGCTCTCCGCCCTCATCTACTGCCTGCGCTGCATGGTCGGACAGGACATCCCCCTTAATCAGGTAAAGTGGTTTATTCCAGGACCCCTGGTTGGGTTTTAAGAAAAGGTTAAGGTTTGATTAAATGTTTTTTGGCCGTGGTCAAACTCAGAACCAGGTGCTTTCCAGACACCAGACACCTTCTACATGAATATTTGGCACTTGGCTGTTTGTTTAGTAATTTTTATGACACTCAAGAGATACATTCAAATACTTATTATTCATCCATTTCTGTTTTTCATATCCAGGGCTGTCTTGCACCAATCAAAGTCATCATACCCCCTGGCTCAATCCTTCAGCCTTCCCAGGATGCAGCTGTGGTTGGAGGAAATGTACTCACATCCCAGAGGGTGGTTGACGTCATTTTTAGGGCGTTTGAGGTGTGTGCTGCTTCACAGGTGAGGAAAAAGTTCACTTCTCAGGGAGTTCAACAACACATTGTTTTTTGGAGATTTACCTGTTAGCCAGAGTAATTCTGCTGTATATAGTATGTGTTATGACAAAGCATAAAGCAAAACTCTGCGTGCGTGATTATGGTTTTCTTTGTGTTTGCTTATTTATTGTCATTCCTCTTTCCAACAGGGCTGCATGAACAACATTTCATTTGGCAGTGAGAGGATCGGTTACTATGAGACAGTTGCCGGGGGAGCAGGGGCGGGGCCAAGCTGGAATGGGCGGAGTGGAGTTCACAGTCACATGACCAACACCCGCATCACTGATCCCGAGATTCTGGAGAAGAGGTCAGACAGGAGAAACTTAAATTAAATTTGTTGTTACCGGTAATAATGTCTTTTTAATGTTTTTAGTCTGAATGTTGCTGCTGTCCATCTGGCATTCAGATATCCAGTCATTTTAGAGCAGTTCTCTCTGCGGCCCGGCTCAGGAGGTGGAGGAAAATACTGTGGTGGAGATGGTGTGATGCGGAAACTTCTGTTCAGGAGCAAGGTGGTTCTGTCTGTACTGACGGAGAGGCGATCCACCCGCCCCTACGGCCTCCAGGGTAAACTCTGACCCTTTGAACCTGCCTGCAAAAATCCTCAGCAGCCATTTCCATGTTTAGTTTTGTTTTTTTGCCTTTGCTAGGTTATTTATTTAGTTTAGAAATTATAGCATTTTGCATAGTGAGTAGTGGCTTCTTTCTTCTGTCCTCTCTAACCTCTCTCTGCTGGTTAGGGGGTGAGGACGGTGCAGCAGGGCTGAACCTGCTTCACAGAGCAGACGGCCGAGTCCTCAACCTGGGAGCCAAAACCAGCATCAGCCTTTTCCCCGGGGTAAGACTGCATAGCATGTATGTGTGAAATAAAAACTATCAAGTATTAACCATAGTAATAATAAACAGAATTTTGTTATTTTACATGAAAAAATATTGTATTCTGATTTCTTTCCAAAATGCATTTGCAGGTATATCTCCAAGCGAACATCCTAAGATGACTTCTGACTTGAGATATGAAACCATAATGTGCTCTAGCACATTATGGTTTCATATCTCAAGTCAGTTATTCTCAGTTATGCAGTTATTCTCAGTTATGCAGTTATTAAATGGTGTTCCGTGTCTTGTTGAAATGAGGCACATCAAAAAGTTGTTTGAAATCAGAATACACGTTGGTTAATCCTTAACATTTCATAAATTTGGTGAGGTAACTGTTAGTATAAAGTGATGATTTGTGAGCTGAATCCATTCTTTGTCTGTGTGTCTCCCCCTACAGGACATGTTCTGCCTCTACACCCCTGGAGGAGGGGGATTTGGAAGAGAGGAGGACACGAACAGGAAACCCCAGACCAAGCGCAGGCGCTTGAATGAAACTTTCCCTGAGAGAGGCAGCGTCTTTGAATACCAAATGGCACAAGAAGGAGTGTGAAAATAAATAAGAAAGAGAGGGAGAGTCAACAGACAAGCCAGAGGAGAAGGAAAGAGGTGGGGAAATTACAGAAACTCAAGCAGAGTGAGAGATGGGAAAGACAGAGTGGGGCTCTTTGTCGAAGATGGAAAGATTCTTTAAAATGATCGAGGAACAGTTTCATCAATATACTGTGAGAAATAAAGAAGGCACATCCTAAAGTTAGAAGGAAAAAAAACATTTGAAGCCTAGATGTAGCAACAGAAATGTCACATATCATGGTTTATGAAACTAAGTAAGGCTTACATTAGCAGGCCACGCGACTGAATACTAATAGCTCAGGCATCAATCCGATTTGTGTGATGGACACATAAGATGGGTTGCTCAGTTAAAGTTAACATTCCACTTGATAGTGTAATGTATAGTAACATTTTTCTTTTTACTAGCCAAGGAAAATCTGAGTAACCCGTAGCAAGTTTTGCAGTCCCGTTTTGATAATACATATTTGCCATGTTATGTACGACATAGCGTGTACTTTTGCCTACTGAAATGTTTTTTCAGTTTTTAAATGACTTCTAGTCTAACTGCAAGAAAACCATGTGGCGCAGCTGCTAATCTGTTTTTAACTGGAACAACTTATCAAACACCACCAAGTCGTGATGTGCTTACTCTTCTTGTTATTTTAACGGGACAGACAAATAAACCCCATTTCTACTAATGAGATTGTCTTTTTTTTGTTTTTCTCCCCCAAGTCATGTCTTTCAAACAGTAGTTTCGCGCATCATTTTTTTGAGTGCAGGACGGGAGGAATCTGTTTAGAGCGTACGTAGAAGTAGCCTATAAATTCTGTGAAATGGTTGCAAAGATTTATAAAATCATATTGTGAAATTCACAATGTAGCAGTTGCGATTTGGTTCTAGCGACATTCTCCCTCTCCATAGTAATGCAATATTACTCTTAGCTCATATGTTTAACATTGATTTCTCATTCAAAGATATTTCTTCATTATGTAAGCAGTTAGTAAATGAAGCAGGGGAGCTGTTCAAATGAGACTTGACTGCCTGCAAGTGTTACTGGACTTGAAACAGTTAAAACATACACAACCCACCAAGGTCCAGTGTGACTTACCAGTCATACATGTAAATTCATGAGGGAGTGTTGAGATACAACCCAGAATGGGTGGGTGTGTGTGTGTGTGTTTGGGGGAGGGGGACATGTCCCTGTTTAAGTGGTGTCCCCTCCTCCCATCTTTTGGTCAGGAATGATCAGGGAGAAGAGGAGGAAGGATGGTGAGAGTGCAGTCATGCATAGGCAGCTGATAAAGAGATAGTGGCCACAGCAGTGGAAGCAGCAGGAGGCTGATGGCTGCTGGACTGTTGATGTAAATCAGCTGGCTGCGTGTGTGTGCTGGAAACTCCAATACAGGCCACGGACTGTGGATCAAAGATGGTTTCCGTGTTTATGGATCACAATTCCTGTGGTAAAACAATCCATCATACCGAGAGGATCTGAGACTCGCCCCCTGCTGCTGCCTGAAACAATCTCTCCATCTTTACACTTTGTCCACTGGCTAATAGTCTAGCTGTTGGGTTTTGGGGGTCAGTGTTCTCATTATGGGAGAATGTGAGACAAGCATGAATCAAGACAAAGTCCAAAATATCTACAGTTAATTCAAATGCTTTGTGATTGACGTCAGTCAATCTGTCTGAAGATTGAAAAGCATCCACACAATATTTTGTCGGTAACATTAGAACAGCATGCCATTAGATAGACTCTGTGACCAATAGTCATAGAACACCCAATCACTTTTGTAGGACAAGAAAACGAGGAAAACTGTGGTGCAAATAGTCAGCTGTTAAGCATGATAATGATTTTCTGTTACATTATACTTCTCTACATTTCAGAGGGAAATATTTTACTGTTTACTCCACTACTTTCAACAGCTGGAGTTACTTTACAATTTAAGATTTTACCAAAAAAAATTTCATAAAACAGGAGTTATAGATTAAACGACCCAACAAAATATAAGATTGTCTGAAATTAGCCAGCTACAACAGTAGAATGCTACTCACACATTCATCAGTAATAATAATAATAATAATCTAATGTAATATAATTGGTATAACATTCATTTTTCCGCATTTTTACTTTTGATACATAAAGTACATTTTACTTATAATACCTAAGATTTTGAGGGCTTAATGGAGTATTTGAACATTGTGGTATTCCTACTTTTACTTTTTTTTTTTTACATTTTAGGCACCAAATGACTACAGAGCAAAGATGCACCTCCTAGCTCTCCTGATGTTACTGCTTCACCTCCTCCTCCAGCTGCCGTGAGAATTTAGAGCTTTGTATTTACCAAGGGGAAAGATGCCACCCTGACTGCAAATAACTAAAAAAAGTCTTAATTTATGGAACTAAAAAAGACAAGTTGGGTCAAGACCAGTTCCTTGATGTAGCAACATTTGAAAATGGTAACATTTTATACATACATACATAAAAGGAGTGACTGTAGTTTAGTACTGAATCTAAAACTCTAGTTACGGTAGCATTAAGACAGCATGTGTTGAATTGTGTAGAACTACTACAGTCCAGCTTTAAAGACATAGAAGGTCAAGCAAATAAACTAATCAGGACTGAACAACCACCTGGACAAACATGCTAAAACTGAGTAACAAATGATAAAGTCGTAAAGTAGAATCCAACATGTACGAATGCATGTACACACCATAAAAAGAGAATGTTGTTTAAGATTGGGCAGTTTGCATTTTGTCATATACAACACTGAGCAGCACAGTTAAAATAAACAGCATTTTATTACATACCCTGTTCAACTCCATGACCTTCTTTTGATACGTAAACTTCTGAACTGCTCTCACTTCAGCTCAGTACTGTACAAACCTTTAACAAGACCACAGGAAAATGGCAAAAAACTAACAAAACATTTACCCGTCAAGGTAGGCAGACATTTATAAGCAATTTCCTTTGGAAGATGATCATAATAATATCAAAATAGTGCAAATAACCAGCAATGCAAAGTCCACAGGAAACATGTCCCAGGGCCATTAAAAACCTGAAGTAGTTACTGGTGGTTGTAAAGTGGCTGATTGTCTCCAGTGTCCTGAGAACATGCAGCACTTTCACAGATTGACTATAATCTCAAATGTAGCACATTTTCTTGGCTAAAAATAGTCTTTATAATGTGAAAACCAGTCAAATCCTCAAACACTACACAGCAGTATCACTTTTTAATCAGGTTAATATGCTATTGTAGCTGCACAGGAACAATGCAGACTGTCCAGACTGAAATGTAAGAAAAACATTACAGTAAATAACTTGTCCTGTATATTTCACCATCTGAACAAACAATAACAGACACCCTGACAATTGAAAAGTCGATGCTTCCACTGATATTATGTTAGTTATCCAACAATCCTGTATGCTGTTTAAAATGCTGGCAGGAAAAACTAGATATTGAAATATGCCAATAAAAAACAGTGCAAATAAGATTGGCAGTGCAAAGAGCCTGTAGTAATAGACACTCCATTTCATTGAAAGACTGAGGTAGATACTTGTTTTGTTGTATAGGTGTTTTGAGGTGTAAATTTTCTCCAGTGAAACCATGTAATACTCCACACACCTTTAAAAAAAATAACAGACTTTCCATCTTGCTAAAAACATTAATCCATCAATTGCATCACCTGTAGTTCAGCGCCCTTTTGCATATTAAACAGCGAACATTTCTTGAGCTGGATGTTGTGACTGAGATCCGATTTAGGAGAATTTGCAGCAGACATTTATTTCCTTTGTGGATCTTGATTGAACCTCCTGTCCTGCGTCATAGTGGTTTGGCATCTGTGTAGTTCTGAGTGACAATACAGCTCAGTATGAGTAAAGGAGTCAGTATTTCAGAGTCAGTCAGTACTGAGGGTACCGGTTTAGGGGAGGCCCGTTCTGCAGGGTGTACTGACTGGGTGGTTGATGATGTGAGATGTGAGAGTTCTGATTGGTTGGTACCAACACGTCAAACACACTCTTATTGGGAGGCACAGATTGCAACATGTTGTCCAGGTCCATGATGTGGGGAGGGGCTTGGACAGAAACTCGTCCGCTGGGAAGGATGGGCCAATAGGCATGGCTTAAGAAATGACCCGGTGCCACGGGAGAGCTACCATAGCTGTAAAGGGGAAGTCCGCCATGCAGCGGCATTAGAGGACCTCCGTTGAACCGCATGCTGGGTGGGGCAACAGCATTGGGGGGAGCGTATTTGGCGTAGGAGGTAGGGAGCTCCCATGGAGGTGCAACAGTCTCCCGTCGGGCTGACTTGTGCAGTGGCGGTCTGTAGTCCTCATAACCATCTGACCCAGCTTCACCATCAAGAGGAACACGCTTCCCAGACAGGGACATCCCTTTCCATTCCTCATCAGAGGAGGAGGAGGAGGATGTGGAGGCCGGGCTGGCAGAGCTGGCCGAGGCACTACGGGCAGAGAAAGCGTAGCGAGGTCGTGGAGGTGGTGAAGACCGAGGGCGCTCCACCTTGCCCCAGCAGTCCCTGGTGGACACATCCACATCCCCAGAGGCACTAGGTGGCCGCAGGCTGTGTAGCAGAGAGTCGATGGCGAAGGATGAGTCCAGCTTGGGTCGGAACAAATCCTCCTGTGGTGGGGAGGGGTTTCTGGAGCGCATAGGAGGGTTAGGGGTGACGGGGGCAGAGGGTGGCTCCGATTCTGGCTTGTGTCCCTGCAGGATGTAGGGGGCCAGATCCTGGGCAAAGATGGTCTCATCCTGGCGCGACACAGCCGTGTTTTGCCTCTTGAGGAGCTCCAGAGGAACACGGCTCAACTCTACCGCCCAGAAGTTGCCTTTGCCCTGAGGCTTACCTGGGTCCTTCAGCACCTACAGGTGGAGGGAGGATGGACAGTGAGATGAGCACTTGGCCTGACAACCTAGTCAAGCAAGACCGACCTAGTTTCACAGTTAAGCATCACAATAACTGTGGATAAAAGATTAAATCTTAAAACCGGTTTGAAGGTTCAATCCAAAGCCATCAGAGCGTATTTCTACAATGATTAAAAAGGATCACAAACCTCAACTCAGGACACAATGCAAACTTATTTTACTTTGTATTTTGTTAACTCTTTCCATGAAGCCCACTGACAAGACTAAACAGGGTTGTAACTGTGAAACTGAAACAGCTTCAACATACATACCTTCACAAAGCAGTCATAAGAGGAGAGGTTGTGTCGCACAGAATCCCTCCAGCCCTTGTAGTTTCCTTTGAAGAATGGGAAGAGAGTACTGATCTCCTTTAGGATCTAGAAATAAAACACAAACATCACTATGACTGTCTGAAGAAGATGCTTGTCTTCACTGTATTTCAGTTTGGGTATGCTATGCAGTGGGCCAAAGCTATCTAAATACACACTGATGTGGTGACATAACATTGATATTAGAGTTTGAAAGTTAGTGTAACTGATTACATAAGAGCAGAAGTGGATGCCAACTACACATGCTGTACTGTACCCTTGAAAGTTGTCTATGAAGTTGATAATTACACTTAAATAGAAGAATTAAAGTTGTATGGGCAGTATAACAACAGAGTACATATACTTGGCCAACTGAAACACAATTATACCATGTACTTTATATCTTATCACTTTCCTGATACAGATCAGTGTCTGGTTTCACTGCAGTTCAGCCTTATCAAAGCAAACTAAGAATGGTATGGCATGGTAGTCACTCAAGTGTCACCAAGAGGCTGCTGTTCTGTGTCACTTTATAAACTGTAAATGATCTGTCAGTGTGTCATCATAGAAATATATTTAATAGAAAAGTGACATCAACTCTCTGATTCAACGTACAGTAGTGCTTTTCTGACATAACTATTTAACAGTCTTGTATTTCACCTGAGATTTATTTCAATAAAATGCTGCGGAAATACAGATCAACATCATAAGCAGCACCGTGCGTAAAACACACCATGCGCCACCTCTACCCAAATTACCTCAAGCATAGCACCTGGCACTCAAACACATGAGCAATAGAAATTCATTCTTACCTCGGATAACGTCAGTTTCTTCTCTGGGGACCTTTGGATGACCATAGCAATCATAGCGAGATACGAGTACGGTGGTTTTGGATACCTCTGATAGTTCTTTTTCTTCCCAGCGCTGGTGCTACTCTTCTCCCGTTCACTGCTCCACGAGTCCAGGGCAGTAGTTTCCTGTTTCAAGGGGGCATCTTGAGGATTCAGGTATGATGAGCCCGGTGGTACGGCTTTATCCATGAATGCCGTGACACTGGTGAGGTGTTCGGGGTGCACTGTGGGCTTCTCCAAACGCGACGGCTGCTGGGGAACCATCTGAGACGGGTGGTGAGGCCAACTCTGGGCTGGAGTGCTCCGCGCTACACCGCGGGGAGGAAAACTCTGCAGCGCATTTCTGTGTAAGTCAAGTTGATGGTGGTGATGTTCTCCAAGGTGGGGCAGAGAAGGTAGTGCCAAGAGGCTCTGCTCCGGCCAGTGCTTTGTCATGCTGATCAGCCAGGGGTGGAGATCGGCCCGCACGTTCGGACAGGAGCACGAAGAGGGGGAGGGAGGTCAAAGAGTCGGTCCTTAACTTCTGGCAGACTGCTGGCTCCAGGCTGACTCTATTTGAAGAGCAAACAATTAACAGTTTCATGTAAATCCCGCTGCGTAATCGAGGGGAGAATGACGCTTATCTGAGAGTAGAATGACTGATCGCACCGGGGGGGGCTGGGGAGGGTCTGTGTACGAGGAGGGGCGAGATAAAGACAGTAAATCTGTAAATAACCCCTATGATAATATCAACGTGCCACTTACCACGCAGATATTGGCAGAGTTTGCTTTGGAATCAGTGCTTAGAAGATTTACGCACGTAGGCATTTAAGCATTAAGTGAGTATTTGGAGTAGGCAATACACTTAAACAAATAAACAAAGTTTTTTTTACCAACTCCAGAGACACTGACATCTCCAACTTACCAACTGTATTTAAACCATAGAACATGTTGTCTAGGCTTTATTAAATCATCAAGACTTTCTTCTCGAGAGTGACACTTGGGTGCAGAGGCGAAACGCACAACTAGTGGGGGGTGGGGCGCAAGAAAGAAGTAATTTCGATTGACGCGTACATGCAATCAACAATTTTTGGTGAGCAATATACAAAAGGAATGGCTAATATACAAATTGCGCAACATTAATAAGTTGGCAATTGCAGTAATTTAGGAAATATTCCTTTTAATAGGTTACATTCAATTAATTTGTCAAATTATTTGAGTCATTGGAATTCCTTTTAGAGGAATGTGAGGAATGCATTGAACTTGCATAGTCTATTATTGATGCAGGTGAGTCTTATTCCAGAGAGCCAGCTATGCACATGCAAAACCCTCAAAAAGGCTGTTCTATTTTGAAGAAAATGTAAAAATTGTAATTGGTCAGCTGATGCAGAATAAATCATTTGGTGGTGCTCCGAGAGCGCGCAGCAGTCTGTGGGTGTTTTGCGCACAGTAGGGTCTCCCTGTGACTATGCAAGATGACATTCAGTGTTGAAGGGCTAAGTTTCGGGAATGCACGTCTTTTGTTAAAGTTAACGTAGTGCTAATGTGCAAACTCTTTCTTCCCAGCAAGACAGTGAAAACAAGTTGGATTAGAAGGACTCCCATTGCCAAGCTGGAGACTGTTCCTTCCCAAAGGAGCAGCTTAGCATGTGAGGAAATACAGGGGCTATTCAACACCATTTGTGGGTTTTCTGGCGCTTACAAGCTGCTAAGTGTCGTCGTTGGGTAGGACATTCACACCCTAAACAGGAGCAATCATGTTTCCCCGAAGTGTTGGAAGCAGCCTCAAGATATATCTCAAACAAAAACCGCTTCACACAACCCGAGAATCAACAACCCACAGTACCTTTCTGTATCGCGGTACACAGCACACTCTGACATTGCGCTCTAAAGTTTCATTTATGTCCATCCATTCTTCCTTTTTGTTCCATTAATGGATATGTTACATCTGATAAGATAATGAAACGCAACTCTCTTTAATCAAGTGATTGTGCCACCAAGGTTTGTCACCAGAAAGATACAGAAACAAAAGAATTGGAAACAAGTCGATTTTCACATTGGGAGGCTTTTCTAACTGATATCACACAACGTAAACTGTGCTGCCTAATCCATAATTAAGTGACAATTAAACTGTTTGCCATGAAGTGTGTGGCCTACCTGCAAAATGCATTCACCTTCAATTTAAAGTGCTACTGAGCATTTTCCTTTGACACCAAATAACATCTGACAACCCCATAATTTAGCTTTCAATTCCCAAATCAACAGGGCAAATGGTTAACCCTGTTTATCAGGTGATTGCAGAAATAAAGAGGACTATATGATTTTAGTTGTCTTGTGCTGAAGCCCTGGCATCATAAATAACCCCCCTGTGTGGAAAAACTTACCACGTGAATTTGCAGCTTTTGTAATTTTGGCAGTAAAATACAAAATGTTTGAACTTGTTTTCCAGGTCAGATGGCTTCCCTACCATGGTGAGCTACAAACCTCCTTCACCTG
The DNA here is from genome assembly GCA_002120245.1 of Maccullochella peelii. Taxonomy (NCBI): domain Eukaryota; kingdom Metazoa; phylum Chordata; class Actinopteri; order Centrarchiformes; family Percichthyidae; genus Maccullochella; species Maccullochella peelii. Next base: position 151,728 of record LKNJ01000628.1, on the reverse strand, counting down.
CTGCAATTTGCATCAATGATTTTCTTCTCTGGTTGCCACACACTGTTGCATAGTCCAGAAAGTGTATCCCCCTCTAGTGGTTTCACTCAAAATTCAGTGAGAAGCTTGACTCACACTTTTAATAAAAAGTCACTTAGAGAGCCTTCTCTGTTCAAAAAGTGCCTTTGATGGAGTTTCATGTCCATGAGAATTTTCTTTCTCTTCGTGAGCTGGAAAATTAAACATGTACAGGCAAACCCCTCAGCCATCATACACAATGTTTGGACCCAATTTACATGCCTTCACATAGAGAAGTGATCGGTGCAAAACACACTGATTTAAATACAAACTGTCAGTCTATCTCTTCCTGTCTACTGGAGTGCCAGTTAATAGGTTTTGCCTGGATTAGTGAGCCACGCATGAGAAGAATGGGAAACCGTATGAATGGGATAGCATCCAGGACAAGGTTGTTCACATAGGCTGATTGTGTCTGGACAAATCCCTCCTAAGCTGCCCTGAGATGCATCCTGAAACTGAGACAGAGAGGAGGAACAAAGTTTAGCTGAACTGTGATAGAGACAGAGCAAGTGAGAGTTTTCATTGTGCTGTCACAGCTTCATCATCACAAGAGCGTTGAGTATAGTATGACTTTTTTCTTTGTTTTACATATATTTACTTGCATTTATCATTCAACAAGACATTTACAGCACCAGATATAGCTAAAAGCTAATTTCCATCTGTAGTCTCTGTGCGGAGGCCACCAGTGATGTACAGGTTGACGAAGTATTACTCTAAAATTAGGAGACATTTGTGAAACAAAGTACCTGGCAGAAGTGTCTGTATCTTACACACTGTAGGCTCCATTGTAAGGGTCGGTTCACTCAAATTGTGAATAAACACTTTTTTTTTTTGCTTTCATCTAGTAGTATCTAGCCATACAGCTTTTGATATATGAGTCTCATTAGTCACATTATTTCAAGAATTCAACAGCAACATCTCTTTTCTGACACAGTGTCCCAGTTTCTCTGGATAATCCACAGAACACACAGTCAAAAGTGTTCATACGGACTATTTCTTCAGTGGGAAGACCCAGTAAAGTCTGTAGATTATTCTGAGTACTCTGGACGCTGTTTCTGGAAAGATGCATCGCTGTTTTCCAATGTCATTTATTTTTAAATCCTGTGAGCACCACAAATTATGTATATCTAAAGCTCTGGGCACAAACCGGTCTAGACAGCTTGATATCACCAGAGGAAAGTGAGAAAATATACTTTTTTGTTATTTGGGTGAACTGACCTTTTAACAGAACAGTACTGTCTTATTTTGTTATCATTAATATAAATAACACTAATGGTGTTCTTGTGACAATTTTGCTCTTCTGAACAGCAGTAAACATTACATTTAAAGCTGACTGTTAATTTTCTTTTGTTTGATATGACATGGCAACATTTAATACAAATGGTCCTGCAATAAAGGTAGGCCTACTGCATTGTGTCTCATCCTGAGGACCAGAGATGTAACAATAGCTCATGCTCCCAAGCCGTTTCCTCATTGTGTGTCTGCAGAGTGTCACTGCTGTGTTGGTTGGCCAGTTCACTGTAGAGGTCAGCAGATCGCAGGGTCATCACCGTCTATCTGTTTCTAGCAGCTGATACTGATGCTGCTGGGAGCTTCCTTAGGATTAAGAAACCAGTCAAACTGCTTGAAAACTGTCCAGCTGTGTGGTTAGTTGACTTTGTTAAATTGATATTTAATTATGTGACTGTTAAAGGAGCATTGTGTTCAGGCTTGTGTTGAGTACGCTGTATAGCCAAGAGGGCAAACACACCCTAACAGTTTGTTGAGAAAAGACTGAAGTGCATTCATATTTGTCAAACCCGAAATACAGTATTAAAGCTCACTGTGACACATACATATATATAGCTGAACAAACACATACTTGTGCACACAAACACACCCTTTACATCCAGCTTAATAAACAAGGCTAGGGTGCTTTCTCACTATGGCATGTCACACGTACTTGTTTCGGTAAGGTCGGTGTGCTTTCTCTTTCCTCATGTGCATCTGTAAAAATTAGGATATAGGTCAGTGTTGTAACACAATTCCCAGGAATACAACTACTGTCATGTAAATATTATTAATACTGTTGTTATATTGATCAGAAATTGTCTTTTTCTCCTCCTCATATTCTCCTCTATCTCAATTTCTTTCCTTCTACTGCTGCTGCAGATAATATTGAATACATGTTATGTAAGCATTGACCCCCTTGCACCCAAGTGGCCTGTCCTGTGTACTGTCTGTTGCTTTTTATCCATACCTCAAGTTCAATCTGCATGTTAAGAGTCTTGTCTTGCTATTTGCCAGAGTCAAACCAATGCTCAACAATAACATAGTTGAGCAACTTATCCACGTCTTAATTTCCTCTCATCTTGTCTTCTGAAATTCATTATTTACTTGCTTCAGTTATATTTGGTGCTGAATGCAGCAACAAGGCCTCTGACAAACACTAGACACAGAGATCATGTCTCTTCTTCAGCCTGGCTGGATTACATTAGCTCCCTGTTCATTTTAGAATTCAGTTTCTTTTCATTACTTTTAAAACCCTCCATGGTTTGGTTCCATCATATGTTTCTGATCTTTTAACTCTGTATTCTGCACCAATACCCCTAAAGGCCTGGCAACCAAATGTTGCAAGTTCCATAGTCCAGGTTTAACACAAATGGGGATCCTGCTTTTACTGTTTTAGATCAAACACTGTGGTACAAACTCCCCCTCAGTTAAAAACCCACCTGTTTGATCCCTCCCTGAAATTATTATTGTATTGCATGGTATTGTATGTTATGTGCAACTGTGAAGGAACTCTGGTTTTGGTGCTATAGAAATAAAGTTTACCCACTTGCTTATACATCAGTGGACACTTTATTGTAAAGTAACATAAATGCAGCCTGCAGACCAGCACCACAGCTTGCAGGCTTTGTCGCCCTCTGGTGGCGTTTGTCCGGCAGGAGGAGAGGGCGCGGGTCCGGTTGTTATGGTGAAGCATTTCCCCTGAGAGCAGGAGGAGCAGGGGACAGCAGCTGATTCAGTTTCACAGCCGCCCAGTCTACTGACAGTCAACTCCACAGGTAAGATGTCGCCACACTGTTTTCTATCACCTTACGTCGATATGGTACGCCGTCGCTCAGTTTAACTCGCCTTGTATCAGTTAAAGTAAGTTGTCGTTAAAGCGACGTAAAATTTAATTCACTTAAACACCAGCGCGACTCTGGCTGTCGTGTAGCTGAAAGTAAGCTAACATGAGGCTAGGGTAACGTTAGCATGACACAACATCAAAGGTAGCCGACTTTATCGCTGCTCAACAAGTGTTCCTACCTTTTTTTTTTTCTTTCAAACAAATAAGAGTCACCCACATAGGATAAACTCGCTGGTATTAACTTTATCTTCACCCGGACTTGATGAATGAAGCCAGGTAGCTTAAATGAACTGCTTACGTTACCTGTCAGACTAGCCACCTGTTGTGCCTGTCTGTGGACCGCTAGGTAGGTTAGCTAAATTGCTGCTCACAGTTAATCCTGCACAGTATGGGACAACAAGAGAAAACGCGTCCGTTGTTGAAGCTTATTATTAAGGCAAGTTACAGTGATTGTTCCAAACTGTTAATAGTAAATAGTAACAGGGTAGTTATGGCTTACGTTTACCTTTTAATCAAGCCGAATACATCACAGGTTAGTGACAGGGCAACAAGTGTAAAGTCTTATACCTGTCAGTGGCACATAGGCAGACATAAATCTACTACATGACACTTTCATATATTACACGCTGCAGCTCATAGTTCAATGTCAAATAGGTCCAATGCCATCCAGTACTATAGCCCTGTTATATTGATTTATATTATAAGGTGAGTGAGTGGACAACACAATATAAGCAGTAACATGCAGTCAACAACATCACATGCAACCTAAATTTCCACAGAACACACACTCAATATAATTACATTACATTAAACATTAAAATAATCACATAAACAGTTTTGCTTATAGGGTTAATGTATTGGATTGCATTAGATTGTACAGCTCATCCTGTTCCCTGGGTATCTTCTATAGTCTAGAACTGAAACAATTATTTGATTAATCAAATAGTCGTTTGGCAGCAATCAGCATTTTTATTTATTTTTTCTGAGTAATAGTTTCAGGCCTATATCAAGCAAATATGCCAATCACTCTTTGGTTCTAGCTCCTCCAATGAGAGGATTTCTATGCTTTTCTTTGTCATATATGATAGTAAACTGAATATCTTTGCATCAATGAATTGATTGGTCAAGAAAATGATTTGCACATTAATGGATAATGAAAATGATAATTAGTTGCAACTGTAATCTTCTGTGGAGATATGTTGTTTTAAGGAAATGAGAATTATTGTCTTGGTGTTTGTTTTCCCTCTGATAATCAGACTGGAGGATATACTGACTATTCATTGACTATTTGACTTTAAGACATCACTGACTTATTAACCTAAATAAACCCACCATAATCTGTTCTTGTTAAGTCAGCCTTATCAGTCTTTCTCTCAAGTATTGTCATATGTGGTCAAAGTACTTCTTCAAAAGCATTTCCTCTGTATGTATGGTCAAATATTTGCAGGTTTCACAATACTGACCAAGATTAGCTTGTAGTCTCCTTGATACACAACGTGATGGCACATGCGCAACAGTCTAGTATGGTGTCAAAGATCTAGGAGGAAATCATAAAAAGGTTAGATTCCATTTCAACACTGTACTTATACTCTAATGGACTGTAACCCCTGTGATCTCACAAGGAGGCACGTTGACTGAATTTAGAGCAAATGCATGTGTCCTCCACCGTGGCAACAATAGGTCTCAACTGAAAAAGCACTTTATTAGATACTGTAGAAGGACAAAGACCTGAACCCAGTGTGTAACTTGACGTAATCATTATTAAAAGATTTCTTTGTCATCCTAAAATAGTTTTTTGTTTATGATAAGATCATTCCAACAAAGTCAAATGACTCCAGCAAAGAAGTCAAGCTGTATTTGCTAAGGTTTGGCTCTCTGTTAAATTCCTTCTCTTGTGCATGAACTCCCCCTTGTTTTTCACTTTCTTTTCTGTCTTTACCATTACGTGCGTATGTTTAAATGTGAGAGATTCTGCAGCCGGATGTCATATACATCATCTCATCCTGTGGGCACCATTTAAAGATTCCTGATCTCTATTTTCCTCTCTATGTCTCTGTGTTCCTGCATGATATGACCCTACTTCCTGCTTAGGAGCAGTCAGAGGAGTTAAAGTAGGCTGGGCTGTTTGTCTCCTCCCCATCCTTCCTCCTCCTCCTCCTCCTCCTCATTTCTCCTCTATCTCCTTCACATTCTTTCCTCCACATCCTCTTGCCCTCTCATTCCATATCCTGTCCTCCAGAAAAGGCAGTGCCTCCTCCATACATGTACAAACTCTTTCTGTTTTTTTCCCATGGCCTCTTGCTCTCTCCCTGCTTGGGCTCCTCTGTGGCATTACTGAGATTGCTGAGTGATTATATGGAGCAGCTCAAACCATTACACATGACAGGACTTAATGTGCCCACGTCTTCTCAAGTAGATCCCCCTCCTGTTCTCTTTTGCGGTCATTCTCGTTCTGTCCTACCTTCAAGGGCTGCAGCTAATGTGCAGATTATTTTCTCCATTAATTTATTAATAGTGTGGCCTTTAAAATGTCAGAAAAATATAAAAAATAGTCCATCGCAGTTTCCCAGAGCTCAAGGTGTCCTCTTCAAATGTCTTGTGTTGTCCTACCAATAACTAAGTAAGCACAGTAACACCCTTTCTGAATATTAGGCAGGCAGTTTAAGGTCACTTGGCATTTGTTCAGATAGCACGCGGGATAATTCCTGAATCATCAAGCTGCACTGACTCAGCATTGTTTATTTCAATGAAGGGGAAGGTCCTGCAGGTCACATCAAACAGCACACTGGGCTGGTGGTCGTGCACAACAGCTGAGCAATGGCAAACCATGAATGAAGCACACAGCGTCGTATGCCTATTTCCAGTCTAGCCAGCTGTGTGTTCTGTTGTATTATTGGGAAGTTCAGTCACAAGCTTGTACACTTAGACACCACCCACTTGATGAATGTATGAGCTTCAGTTTGTGTGTGTGTGTGTGTGTGTGTGTGTGTGTGTGTGTGTGTGTGTGTGTGTGTGTGTGTGTGTGTGTGTGTGTTCATAGTGGTCTATTCATTCCAGGTGTTGAATGAAAGTTTATGTTCCTCAGCAGCTGTAAACAGCCCTTCCTGTTGGGTCATAAGGTGTTAAAAGTCTACAAATGTCAGATTGATGTAGTACTTCTCAGTACTGTGCGCGTGCTATGCTGCCATGCCAGATTTTGTACAACATCCGTGATCTCCCCTCGTCTTTTCCCGTCTGTCTGGCCTCTTCCTGACTCACAGAATCACAAGGCTCTTACACAGTTTAGCCACCAACAAATTCCCCATTCCCCATTGGTGCAGGAGCTTATTTTATAAGGGACAAAACTAACTGAGACAAATGCGATGCTAGCTTAGGTGGTTGCATCCACTGATAGCAGACCACAAATTTGCAAGACACAGAGTAATGAGGTAAGATCACAACAACACAGAGAAATTAATGTTCATTTTTGCTGTATTTTTTCTGTTTGCTATTGAATTGATTTAATTACTTTCACCCAAAGTAACCATTTGTCATCTGTATGTATAGATATATGTGGTAGGTCAGTTAGTTTCTTAATAATAAACTTGGACGTATTTTTTCTTGTTGGTGTAGAAATTGCCCTTTCTGCCTCGCCTGTGACAGATTTCTCCCCATTTGTTTGCTGAAAATTCCAGATTTAGGAATAGGAATTTTCATAGGATAAGGAAGCTCTTGCTTTTAGATTCTGAGCAACTGACTTCAAAACCTGATGTTGAAAATATTGTTCACAAATATTTTAACATGACATTGTGTTGTCTCCCTTTGACCCATGACCAGGTTAAATGTGCCAAAGCAGTGCTCACCAATTGCTGTTTATCTTTCACTCATTCCACTAGTTTGCTGTTGGTGATGAGTGAGGTACAGTAGGCTGATTAGTGCCAGACAGCAGGCTGAGACTGACTGAGCTGCTAGTCTGTCAGACCAAGACAGCAATCTTATGCTGAGAGGCTTTTACTTTGTTTAGTCACGTCCAAATGATGGCCCTCAACTATGCTGTCCAGGAGGTTACTTTCAGACTTGTCTCTTGGCTCTAAAGCATACACTGGACTGAAAGGCTATAGTTAAGAGAGAGTAAAATTTAAATAAAATAAGAACACGTGGCACTTTTGATTCAAACATTTGTTAAGTATTGGCTTACACAGACAGAAGAGAGGAGAGAGGAGAGAGAGCGGAGGAGTGGTGACTGGCGTACACTTATACAAGGCTCCTACACACAGCAGGAGTCTGTAACAACAAGTTATGCAGATACACACACTTTGCCTGCGTTCTTTTTCTGCATATTACCCGTTATTTCCATTTTAATATATTTACTTATTTGTTTGAGTTGCTGCCTAATTATTATGGAGCCAGGCACTCGCAACATTTTAAAATATCCTGACCAGAGAGCATGCACGTCTATGCAACTGACCTGTCTTCTATGATATGCACAGTTTCTTATGTACTCTTTGGTTGCTGACATTTGTGAAATGTTTGATTCACAAGGATGTTGTGTCTTCCAGTAACGTGTTCTCAGCTATGTAGGCTAAAAATAGTGAATTTACCCTTATTTACCCCTTTTCCATAGAGCTCAGTTATTGGCCTATGGGGAGATCAATCATTACCATACACACTGTTGAAAGCATATGGAACGTATTTGATACTACTTTCATGTTTGGGACTTGTTTGGCGGTGAAAATTCAGGGTTGCAGCCCGTCACATCTCAATCAGTGTCGAAATAACAAAGCGTGTGCTTCATATAGAGATCATAATAGAGTCCTGTTTCAGCCATGTCAAAGAAAATAATAACATTACTCTCTACTACAGTGTGTGAAAGCAGAGCTGGTGTGCTTCCAGTGATTTCTCTTTTGTATGGAGGTCAAAAGAGAAATCAGCCACGAGAGACAATATTGCTAAGCCTGGGTGGACCTGACCTCTGAACAACAAATAGGTATGTTTATTTGGATCCATGCTCTCGGTGGCACATGATGTGTCTTTCATGTTTGTGTACCAGGACTAGCCAAACTCAGGAGTAAACATCATACCGTCTGAGCCTCTGCCTCAGCTCTGTTCCCCAGATACCCCACACTGATTGGCTTTGTCTGGCTCGCTCTGCCAAGGCAGCTAATCAGGAAACATTGTCCTGTGCCCTGGTGTGTTTGTGTGCACGTAAATGTATTATGAGTCGGAGAATGAGAGTTTCCGTGTAAGTGTGACTTACAAAGTTGGCCTATCTGTAAGTGTGCATGTCTCATAACAGCTTTTCCTTTTAAATCACATGTTATGAGTAAACCTAATTACTGTTGCCACTTACCTAGCCAATGACCTATCAAATGATTTTATAGACCCACATTCTGCAAAGCTGATCGCTTGTCTAATGTACCAGCATATCAACAGGTATGATCTACCTTAGCTTGCTGACGTGTCCTCCATGAGGTCTATTGTGGTCCATTAAGAGAGCTCTATGGCTTTTAAGGTGGTATTTAACCTGTTATCAGGCAGAAGCTTTAGTTCTTGACTGGGACTAAGTTTGAGAGATGATATTTGGACCAAACTTAACTTAAGGATCTCACATTGTGACCCTGCACTTCCAGCTAAGTGTACAGTTATGTGTACAGTCTACAGTGTCTGAGAGGCTCAGCACCTCAGGTGAGGCAGTATCTGTGTGAGGGTGTAAACACAGTAAACCGGTTTTATTGTCATGATCACATGATCTGTGATTAGCGCTAAAAGAAAAATAGATGGAGACAATGGGACACGCATTCATCATCTGCTCAGTATGTGGCCCACACATTGATGTGATATCTCATTCACTTCTAACAGACCGTTACCGATTTCCAATGAGGGCAGCTGTCATTGTCACAATGCTGGGTAACATTACAAATCTAAAAAATTCCTGCCTCCTGTCATCAAATTGAAGCTGAAATAACATTTAACACTGCTTGTTTGTAATGGACTCAAGTCAAACAATATAATGAACATGAGCAGTGAGTTTCATTTTGGGGGGCACACAATACTAGCATTTAAGATTGGGATCTTTATTCCACTGATCTTTCAGATTGTGTCTGGCATTATCCCACTAATACAGCAGTAAAGTTCCTGCAAGGATTTTCCCCTTTTCTCCAACCTTTCTCCCTTTAAATCCCCTTAAAATACCACAAAACATGCTCCCTTTTTCATTGGTTAACTGTGGTTGAAAATACTGACCCAAAACAGGTTAGGCTACTAACCCTGGCCTTAATTGTTCCTCAAGGTTTTGTCATACAACATATTTGTTTCCTGTTGACCTTTTAACATGAACATGGCTTTTTCCTGAGGGAGGAAGACGGGTTAAAGAAAATCGCCTGATCATTGGCATGATAAATTAACCCAACATTCATCATTCATGTCTCGATCCTGTTCATTCCAAGTCCATGTTCATGTGTGTATTGTTTGACTCGGTGATCCTTGATGTGGCGCGCCAGTCTATGGGTGAGGGTTAAGCTATTACCTCAATCTAAGGAAATCCTTACATTGTAGCTTGTGACAAAGGTTAGGTGTCCTTAAAATAGAAGGAAGGAACAAATGACAAAAGTCTGTCTGTCCCCAAGGAAAGAACTATTGAGATTTTAGTAGGACAGGTAAGAAGCCTATTGGAAACTCTCACTGCTGTTTTTATATGTTAATGTGCATAGGGCTTTTAGATACAGCCCTCTGTTCTAGACTTCCTTTGTAATACTCTAATACAAATATTGGTAGTTATGCTGCATGTTATTCTTCAAGTAATAGTGTGTCATGTATTATAGTACTACTTTTTAATAAGTCACCATTTATGAAGAAGTTATACATTGTAACAAATAACTTTATTTATGGTTAATAACTCTTCTACTAATGCTTTATATACCAGTTAGAAGCCATAAATAAGAGGTTTAGGGGTTGCTGGATTGTGAAAAATCCCTTTAACTGGTTTTATCCTTCTTCAACAGGACAGTCTTTATATTATATTAGTCTTTACATAATATATAGTCTTTATATTATATTATATATGTTACATTTATTACTATATATGACTTGTTAGAAAGTGTGAAACATTTATTAATAGATTTGAAGTGCATTATTACCAAACAGAAAGGATGAACACCAGCCAGATGGAATTTTCACAACCAGGCAACCCCTAAGTTTCTGTTATTGGTGGTTTATAACTGATCTATAAACCATTAGTAACTGATTTATTAACCATAGTGGAGTCTTTAGTTACAACTTTTGAAATCTTTTTTATAAATTGTGCTTTATTAAAAACTAGTACCTACCAATTTTATTGACTTGCTGCCTTGTTTGCATTACCACCAGTCCAATTATCAATCCACCAACCAAACTGAGCAGATGAAAAGTTTAATTTATTCCACCTGGTCAAACTTGGATGCTGGTTGATCTAGCTATGTTTAAAAACCTTGAAATGGCTACTTTCCTTAATAAATACACTAAGTTCCATGTGATTCCATTTTAAACCAGGACTACACTATTTTAAATGAATATGTTTATCCACACAAATCCAAATACAATGCATAAAAGTCAGCAAATTTCTTTATTTGTTGAGAAAGAATCTTGGGAAAACTCATGAAATGTAATTTCTGAAAACAAATTTAAAGCTTTAAACCTGTTGCTTTGATCCCATTGGCAGAAAAACCAAAGAGGAACCCTTTAACTGCAACCTGCTTATTATGAATAACCCTACATCTGTTTGCCGTCTAATCAGCTGATTTATAGAGCAGCGTGGTCTACCCACCTCCCACCCTATCAGGTAGTTGGCTTCTTGCTGCAGTGGCTCTGTGGACCAGGACTACTGTCTTGTTAGTCACTCTCTCTATCTCATGGAGTGCCTCTAGTTGACCTTCCTCTCAGCGCTCACAGGCCCAGGCCTAAATAATAAATGAGTAGCCTGGGGAGAGACGAGTGTATGTGAACCACGTAACTCACCTGGGAAGTGAACAAACGCTAATGAGAGCGATCTTGATGACTGAGGGTTTGTACTTGTACACTGAAACATGTCACATACTAGCTCTTTAACCGCTTTTCGACAACATCCCCCTCTCAGTCTTGCCCTCTGTGCATGCCAATGGCAGCAAAGTGTGTGTCAGGCTGCAGGGTGTGTCAATCATTAATGAAAAGCGTCCCACCGGCTCAGGTTTCCTTCGGGAGAGGAGTGGGAGAGGAGGGAGAAGAGGGAAGGAGCTCAAGGGTTAAAGATAACAGGATTAGGAGAGCAGCGTGCGTACATTATACTGTAACACAGCACTCACATTTTTCCTCCCTGCCTTTTTCTCTTCTCTCTCCCTGCCCACAGTTGCAGACAGAAGACAATGTCATTGAGAAATGAATCATTGAAACCATCGTACCCAGCTTTCTTTTTATGAAGACCTGCCAAAATGTGCACCAACAACAATGACAAAGTTGTCTTTGGAATAGTCTCCACTCAACACCAAAGGGATATTTGAATCCTGTCACTGTCTGCATTAACTAAAGTAGGTCAACTTCCCAGTTCTTCCTACCTTGTGGATTTGTCATTCACTGCCATCATATTCTTGCTATGGATTCTCAAAGACGTGCCCCTCTTTTGGATCCAAGTCTTGGACACAGTCACCACCACTTTGGATTAGAAGCTCAGGTGAAGCATCTAACCTGGGGAATAGTTTGACTCTGACTCTCTCTCTGTCTCTCTTTCCCCCAGTGCTTCATTGGCCAAGTTACTCACAGTTGATATGGATGGGAGGACTGACAGTTGGTTACAATCCACAGCTTGGATGTTTTGGACATCTTTCTCTCGCCTTTTTTCCATGGCACCATAAGAGTTATTACCTGAAAGATGGGAAAGAGACATTGCAACTATTCAACGTGTTTCTTACTTCTAAAGTCATGGAGATATCCGCCACCTGATCGTACAACATAAGTTAATTGTTTTGTTTTTTCATGAAAATATATTTGTACAGATAAACAGCAGCATCTTTTGTGCTCTCCCACAGGCCCAAACGTAGGCCTGTTTGGCCTTACAGTAGGGCACAAGGGAGGCATATGAGAAATTTGGAAACCTGAAACTTTTATATTTAATATCCTCATGGACTAAGAGAAACAAACAGGAATAGAGAAGCTAAGCCACCGTGACAGTTCATAGTGTTGTGCTGGCATGGCAGCAGATCACGGCGAGCTGCTGGCTGAGATGGCCACAGTCGGGCGTCTGAGCGCCACCGAACGCCTGAAGCATGCCCAGAAGCGTCGCGCTCAGCAGCTGAAGACTTGGGCGCAGATGGAGAAGGATGCAGCACGAGGGTCGAGGGCCAAAGCAGATAAGAAGAAGGCGCGCACCACCAAAATTACATTCCCCAACTCCATCACCCTGCTTGATGCAGCTGCACGCAATGACCTGGAGGAGGGTTGGTAGAACCACACACGCACACTCACAGAGAAAAGTCATGTTAGAGAATCAAATTGAATGTACTGAATCGCTTTCATACTACTCTTTATTCAAGACAGGATGACAAGTGATTTCAGACTATTCTATACAAGACTAATCCAGGGCCTTCCCGTCCAGAACAATCAAAATCCCATGACATGTGAAAGCAGCCCCACTCTAGAAGTCAGGGGATACTATGACCTCTGCATTTGGCTTCTTTGTGTTGTATTGACTTGCGGTGGCATGGTGCTCTGTAAAACACACGATTCACAGGAAGTGATTCATGCATAATTGATACAGGATACGTCACACTTTATTGTCAGCTACACGATCAAGGCTAATTATAGTGGCAAATCTTTTAAGTTCATTGTTAACCTACACACAGACACGCACAATCCTAATGGGTATTGTTCATGGTATCTATTTAGGGCTGACAGATATGTGCCATGTGTTATAATGTTTCTGTGGAAAGGACTCTGCCCAGGAGGCCAGTCATAATGCTGTGTTTGTGTGTGTATGCTTGTGCTTCTTCTAGTGAGGGAGCTGCTTAACAGTGGCATCAGCCCAGATCTGGTCAACGAGGATGGACTGACAGCCCTACATCAGGTACACACAAACACACCTCGTTGCGGAAGTTGCCAAGGACATGATCCCTCACCGGCTTCCCACCTGCAGACACTGCCAGTTGTGTTCACTGGAATGCACAACCAAGCCAGTGATATGGTGACAGGGAATCAAGTCCCGGTTAACTGAAAAGTTTATTCCACCTGTGTGGCCCAACAGATCATCACTATATATTCATCTAGCAGCTTACACAAGCGCAGCCCTGCAATTTTATTCTAACACTTTGTGACCTGCCCTTAACGAGGCAGGTCACCTCTTGTACAGCGTGTGTGTTTATGTTGTGTGCAGTCACAGCTCTCAGCTCACTGAGTACTCTTTGCCTTTATTTTGTCTGAACCTTAACTTATCTTAAGTCAGTTTACATGAACACACTGATTCATTCCCACCATTTTAGTTTTGAAGGCGAGTGTTTTGAAGAGTGAGGACAACTTGCTTTTAGGCTGACATTCATTTCCTGAACAGTTTTAGATTTAGAAAAAACCATCATAAGATTCCTGTTTTGTTTTTTCGGACCTTGAAACACAAATTTAAAGCAATGCCCAAATCTTTACAATTCAAATGGGCACTTTCACTCCCTTCCTGTTTTGCTTTCTCTCCCTCTCGTTTATTTCTGTTTATAACTTAACACATACACATGCTACTATAAATTCATGAGTGCAGTATTTGTGAGCACAGAGAACTCTTTATAAAAGCAGTTGACTCTTCCTCTTCCCCTTGGAAAACTTAGTGTTTACACAGCAGAAGACTGGGCCATGCATGCAAATGTTTTTTATTACATGAGCAAGTGTATTAGTTGCCATAAATAATCGTACATAGATTTATCAATTTCTCTTAGTGCTTGTTTGCCTACAGTATATGTTTTCTATCGTTGTCTGTGCCTGTTTTGTGTTCTGTCTGTACTTTCCTTTGCATTCATATGTATATGCATTTTCATATCTGCATCTGCACTCTCTTTTCAGTGCTGCATTGATGACTTTGTGGAGATAGTGCAGTGCCTGCTGGATGCTGGTGCCTGTGTGAATGCCTGTGACAGCGAGCTGTGGACACCGCTGCATGCTGCTGCCACCTGTGGACACACTGGACTGGTGCAGCTCCTGATTCAGGCGTGGGTCTTCCCATGATAATTTTACTCTGTTTCAGCCCCACATTTATGCATCCGTTCTACCATACAAAGTTTTTCCTGCTGTCAACAGTAAAAAATGAAAATGTAGAAATGCATGAGCTGATATATTGTGGGCTTTTGTGTTAGAATAAATGTTTCTTGATCCTTACATTCATGCAGAATGGATATTATTTTCTAGACCACTGCTGAACAGACTGAGAGCCTTCTTGGCGAGAGAACCTAGTTTACATAAACAATGCAAATATGGCTGCAGCCTGACTCTCAAAATACTTTGCAAGTGTATGAATATTCTTGAGTACATTAGGGTGTGTCACTGTGTTGTAGTCTAATCCAATTGTCTTTGCATATGGGTGTGTGCTTGTGTTTGGCTGTGTGTATGTGTGTATGCATGCTTCTAGTGGGGCTGAGCTGCTGGCTGTCAATGCGGATGGCAACATGCCCTATGACCTCTGTGAGGATGAGGCCACCCTTGAGCTGCTGGAGATGGTTATGGCTGAACAGGGTCAGTAAACTGAGTCAAAACTAACCTGTCACTGAATTGTCAGAAATTGCAAAAGTAATTTAGTCTTCCTCTTAGATCGTAACAACAGGTCAAAGAAGAAAAAAAGATGTGAAGGGAAAATGTCACATTTTTCATACAAGCTTAACACATCTCTGTCATTTGTCTGTCACATTTGACACATCAGATGGCACTCACTAATAACCAAACCAAAATGAAAACAAATGTCTTTGACAGCTATACACACTGATGTGTCTGTGTGCTAAGTGATATCGCTGGTTCTGTCCATGTGTGTGTCTGTGTGTAGGGATAACTCAGGACCGTATAGATGAATGTCGAGGGGCTAAAGCTGCGACCATGCTGGCTGACATTCAGGCTTTGGTTCAGAACGGAGAAGATTTAAATGCTCAGGATGATAATGGAGCAACATTGGTGAGACAGAAGGACATGTACTGTATAGATAAAGAAAATTATATATTAAAGATAAAGGTTATAGGCCAGGGATTGTGATCCCAGGGTGCATTCACAGTTCTAGAAAATGTAAAACATTTTTGAAAAACCAACCAAAATCATAAACACTTAAATTATCAATGTTGAACGTCTCCCCCAGCTCCATATAGCGTCTGCTAACGGCTACATGACTGTGGCGGAACTGTTGCTAGAGCACAGGGCTCAGGTGGAGGTGAAGGACTCTGATGGCTGGACACCGCTACACGCTGCCTCCTGCTGGGGACAAGTAAATACTGCATACAAGCCAAAACACGAGAACCTTCCGCTTTTCTTAAACAACCCATTAATAGTGCTGTTTGTATTTGTTCCATAGATCCAGATGGTGGAACTGTTGGTGGCCCATGGAGCCAGTTTAAACACCAAGTCTGTCCTGGAGGAGACACCTCTGGGTAAGACCAGAAAGCCTTTTTGGTCCTGTAATTGACTCATAGAAAAATAATGTAAATGACAGTACCTTTCACCTTTAATGATGTAATACTAATTAACTGCCTCAAGTGTAATAGGAGCCTCTGATAACAGAGGAACTAATTATCCTGACCCATTTCCTAAATGTCTCTCAATTATAGCTCTCTTGTTAGAATCTTTCCTTTCAAACCTTCCAGTGTCTAACCTTTGCTGCCACTTCCTTTTCAGATGTGTGTATGGATGAAAATATCAGAGCCGAACTGACGGACCTGAAGCACAAACATGATGCCATCATGAAGAGCCAGGATCGGCAGAAGGACACACTGCAGAGACGAGCCTCTAGTACTGGCAGCAGAGGGTGAGAGGGGACATGAGGCCAGGATAAAGAGAGCTCAGGGAAACCAGAGGGTGAAACACGTACACATACTGTAAAGTTAGAGCAGCTTAGTGCTTCACTGTTCCCCTCGCTGTCGTTTGTCTATACAGTAAGGTGGTGCGTCGTGTCAGTGTGAATGAGCGCTCCAGTCTGTACCGGCGGGAGCACCACAAAGAGGCCATGGTGTGGCAGGAGCGCGGCCGACAGCCAGAGCCACAGGATGACGATGAGGACAGACAAACAGACAATGAGCTGCACCACCATGCCTCCATGGTGAGTGAGCTCAGTGTTGTGGACTGTTTCTTGTCACATTTTCAAAGAGATTAAGCTAATGTGTGTTCTTTGATGCTCCTCTTTTGTTTCAGGTTGCTGGCGGTGGAGCCCCATCACATTTAGAGGAACTGGAGGCTGCAGACAGGCAAATTGTGTCCAGCCTAGGTAATGGAGGGACCTCAGTTTCCCTGGCCTCCTCTGTACCTGGGGAGCTGTGGAGTGGTGGCGGTCGCATGGATCGCAGCGCCTCCTACCAGCTCAGCCCTGCATCTGGAGCTGGGTTAGGGTCTGGGTCTGCTGAGGGCGAGGGGGCAGACAGTATGACTAGGGAGAAATCACACCAAACCCTGGCTGACCTGAAACGCCAGCGGGCAGCTGCCAAGCTCAATAAGTACCCAGCACCTCCACCACCCCTGCCCCCTTCCTTAGAGGAGGAGCCTTCTGTTGCAGGGGCCGAGGCGACGGCCACACAGGCTCAGCCAGAGCTCCAAATGACCCCCAACGCAGAGGAGGTGGCCTCCCCGAGCCAGGTGTACTTTACCCCAGCCAGTGGAGATCCTCCGCTGCTGAAACTCAGAGCCCCTGAGGAGGACCAGTCTAACAATAAGGAGCCTTGCTGTGGACTCATGTAGACAGCCTGACACACACACACACACACACACACACACACACACACACACACACACATACATTCTGCCCACAGAGTAGAGAAGCTGGGCATGTTATACTTCAAAGTGGCAAAAACCTTTCAACACAGACATGCTTGAAATTAATCATTGAAGACTGTAAGTTAAGGCCACATGCCAATGAGGTTTTGATCTACACTGCATTTCAGTGGACTGAAGTGCAGTCTTTGAGCTTATTTAACCCTAACCCTTTTTTGATCATACACACTTTAAACTGAAGGTCCTAGCATTCCCTGTTGCTCCCTCTTATTTAGGGTCTGCACAATCTGTTTGACATCAGGTATCCATTTAGTGGAATTATAGATTCCAGTGTTGCAATCAGTTTTTTTTTTCATTACTTCACTAATTTCTTACTACACAACTCAACTGCTGTAGATTGACATTTCATTGAAAAGCCTTAGAATCATGTAAAAGTTGAATTATTCATGTAAAGCTGAATGAAATTGAATTATAGCTCATGATGATTTGTTTTATGAGGTTAAAGTTCTGTTTTCTTTACTAAGTGCTATGAAAGGTACGTGGTCCCCATTTGCATAGATTACAGTATGAGCAATAATTTTGTGGTTGGGAGATTGCTTGGTCATGATAGTTTCAGTATACAGTATGGCTATTCTGAATTTGCATTTACACAAAGGTGTAAACAAGCACTGTTTCCTTGCTTGATTTTGTTTTGAAAATATACTGAAGTTTTCTTTTGTTACTTCTCCAGTGCACAAAAGCCTACATTTCAATATTTGTAATGCTGCAATTTGTAAATTAAGTGTTTGTCTCTAAAAGAATGTGAGCTAATCTATATTTAAATCACTGGATCATTTACTCAGCCCATCATTATCACTTCTAGATTTCTATTTTTCTACCCTCTGAATCTACCCTCTCATTATTTATTCTATCTGATACTGAATATGGCTTACAGTGTACAGTTGTTGTACCCTTTTTTTTTTTTTTTAAGATAAAAGTATGAAGGCAAGATATTTATCCAAGAGATGATATATTGTTTTATTGTCAAACCAAGTGAACTCGTCAAAGGTTGGTGCCTTCTTTAGGTGGCAGATTTGATATAGATTTGCAATGCTTGCACAAAGTCCCACATGTAAATTTGGCGAGCAGTGGGATAAAATGATCTATCAGACATGGACTCCAACTTGATGTGCTGTCAATGCACTCTAATTTCTGTATTACATTTCAGTTTTGTTAGTGATTTTTACTGAGCCCTGTTTAGAAAAACAAAATATAAAAACGTTACATTTTCACAAATGATTTTTGTATTTTTTTTTTAATGCAAGTGGTCTTATTTAATGGATCTGGGCATTATGACTGTTTATGCCTCTGGGTATTGATTAAAGGGAGGGAATCAGATAAATATGTTTGTAAAGAAAAATCACATTGCAACTTACGCTTTTTATGTATTAGACTAATGTTGGAAGCCAGTTTAGGGTCAATTAATGGCCTTATGGTTAGAGAAGGAGACAAGATACTGACCTTTGTCTCTGAAGTTGAGGATGTGTTCCACTTTCCTCATGCCTTTTCTCTTCCTCTTGCATCATGCGGTCACTCACTTTCAGCACGTCTCGAATGTCACAGCCCGTTCTGATCCATCTGCCAGGGCAGCACATGATACATGTAGTAAACACTCCAGTACACTCAAGTTATAAAAGTATTACATTTAGATAAAACTGTATGAAGCCTTGTTGCAGGTTATTATGACATTACAAGTTGCAGCCTTTATCTTTGAAAGCTTATTTTTGACGTTTTCCTTTAGGGCACACTTACCAGAATTTCAGCTCTACCTTCAAACACACACACACACACACACACACACACACACACACAGTTGTGAACAGTGGCCAGGACATGTTGTTTGTTGGTAACAGCTGTGCACGGGGTGTGTTAAAAATGGAACCTGCTTCTGTTCATTCATGTTTGAGTGTGAGCCAAGGCTACTGAGATTGGGCCTGTAAATCTTAAAATCCTCACATTTAAGTAATTAGAGAGCGACATTGATCTGTCTTTTAAAATTGGATATAGGCTAAATGGATCAGACTGTGTCGTGTGATGCAGCCAAGATACGCACTGCATGACACACAACAGTCACCAGGACATCACATGCTTGTACTTGTAGTTTGGAATATCAAATGTCTTTCCCCAAGCCCTTTCCAAGACATCTGGGGTGGGGGGTTCTCTGTTTCACACTCTGTCCTTCTCACACACAGACAGCTAATTCTGTGGTACTCTTTTTCCTGCCTGAACAAAAGACAGGCAAAGAAAGCCTGGGAGGTGCTCTGAACTACATGCAGGCAACAACAGGCTGGGAAATGCAGAGATGGCCTGTTATTAACAAGCAGATCTCTGATGTAGCAGTGTAGCAAAATTAAGAGAATGTACATTAACCTTTGCAATCCAACGGTCTTTCTCTAAAATCTCCTTTTTCATAATGCACATGACCAATTAAAGGATCCCTGACAAAACATGCTGCCCCATGATCCCCTGCAAGACCAATGCAGAGCACCAAAGCAGTTTTGTAAGATACATACACACCCCTTATGTCAAAGTGGCAATCACAGAGCCCTAAATGTAAAGCTCCTTAGTGTTCAAGTTTATGAGATGTTCATTTACCACTTGATGCTTCTACTGTGCAAAAGGACACACTTTAGAGGCCAAACACGAATCAAAATGAATGCTAATGGTGGTCCTTGTCTGCTGAATGTGTAAATTAGACACTGTTTGCCATATTACCTTTATAAATTGTTACCATGTGGCTGCCCTCAAGTGGCAAAAACACGTTTTGAATACAGAAGTGTTTTTTTGTTGTTGTATTGCTACTTTAAATTTAGCTAATGAAATACTAATCGATACTTCTTCCACCACTGCAAAATCCTTAGACAGTTCATAATAGGCTGCTAGTCTGTCACCCCTAAAAGTTGCCTCTTAATACAGCTTTACCCATTGCTGCACGCGAAGGGCCGTTGAGGGTTGTTTTTTTTTCCGACAGCACGTAAATGCGTCATTTAGCACGCCGAAGCCAGAGGCGAAGACAGTGACGAAACCCAGCCAACCAGGAGCAGGAGCGAGCGAAGGCGTGGCGGGCGGGTGGGAATATGAACATTTCGAGGCTCAACTGTCAGTCGGAGCACAGAGGAGTGGGAGGGGAAGTAAACACACGAGTGCAACTGACTACTGAACAGCTGGTAACAGCAGATACACTTTATCTGCTCGTGTACCGTTACAGCTACGGGTTTCTGTTCATTCATGATATTTCTCAATCTTCTTTGATGTTTCAGATATCAGTCCTCAGTGTGTGGCATCGGCGGAAAACGGCGTGCGCGTGAGATAAACAGAAATGTCCCAGCAGGCAGTGAACGGGGGCCAGTGCCGGGGCAGGGTGCTGACTTTGGACAACATGAACCCCAATGTGAGGCGGGTCGAGTACGCGGTCCGTGGTCCCATAGTCCAGCGGGCGATGCAGATCGAGAAGGAGCTGAAAGAGGTAAAGTCAAATGTGGTGTAGGGGCTGCAACACGCGGTGCAGCCGGACCGGAGTAAAGTTTGATCATGATAAAGAAAGTTAATATTGCAGTAGTGCTGATGTGGCACTCAGTACTGATTTAGGTGAAGTTATTTTGAAAAGCTGTTTGTGTTTATTTAAATCACACATGGTACCGCTGTTCCTACAGACAGTTGGCGTTTTAATGTGACATATCACATTTTGGAATTATTTTTTTGTTCGTAAGGGTAAACGCGTATATATTGTGAATTGTGAAATCGTGTGTTGGAGAGGGAGAGAGGATGAATGGATGATCCGCACAGCCACTGGACCACTTCAGCAGCTGCAATTAGACTTCAGCCAACAGAAAGATAGCCTACTAGTCATTTTTGCCTAAAGCTCATAATGTTATCTTTTCTTTCAAACACTTTTTGGAAATTCACACTGCAGCTCCCAAGATATTAAAAGTGCCTCTCAGTGGATTTTGGGACTCACCAGCTACTGAGGACAGTGAGCAAAAAACCCGTTATTTCCCTGCTCTGTTTCCTGGAGATATGGTAAGAAATTAAAGAGAGAGGAAAGAGAAGTAGGTAGGCCAGATGAATGAGATGCTTGCCTTGGACAGTATTTGCTGACAGGCTGAGGGTGGAGGCAGGATGTAGTAGACAGTAGGTCAGCTTTTCAAAGTCCCTGCATGACAGCAGTGGTTGGCCTGTTATGTTATGGGTCACTGCTGCGCATGACAACTCGTATTACATTCTGCTCTGGTAATATTGATCCACCATGCTTTCCTAAGGAAGGGCAAGCAGGTTAAACAGGAGTCTTTTTAACAGCCGTAATGCGACCCTCTCTGCAGTTATGTCATCTTCAGAAGACATGTAATGAGCCCGAGGGGAGAGTTTTTAGTCAGTTTTAAGTACATTTCACTCTGGTCTAGCGGTGGCCACAGGGTCCAGAGTGGAAGATGTGTGTATATCGTGGAGGGTTATTATGTAAGATGAGAGGGTACATTCTCTGTCCTCTTTTGTCTCTCTGGTTTATCCACCTCCCTCCTTCCCAGAGGGGAGAGAGTTCATTGGACGAAGCCGCAGCTGTGAGACCCAGCAGCGTCCGAGGCCTTTCTCTGCAAGGAGGTTCATTACAAGCAGCCCCAGTTCTGCCAAAAGGGCTCGAGTTCTTGGTAGTCCACTTGCTTTTCTCTCCACTTATAAAAGGAAAACTAAAAACTAACCTAATGCTCAATGTTTGACTGGAATAACTAGAATAATTTGCTGCAATGCCATAAAATCTTTACTTATGAATTATACAGGTTTATGTTAGACAGGTCAAATCCAAAGTCCAGAAGACAGAGTGTAACTTTAGACAAACCTGCTTTATAAATGATATGCAAATAGTGTTTTAGGTCAACATGAGTTTTTTCCTGAGAAAACACAGTGCTGAAAAGCAAACATCAAGTTTCTTCTTTCCCGTGTAGGCTACCTTCACCAGTTAAGCGGCGCCGCTTGTGGCAATGCAAATGCGAGCGAAAACAATCTGATATGTGAAATCCAGGAGTCCTCTGAGGGGTCAGGAGGGTTTGCATCACTGCAGCTGACCAGTCATCAGCAGGTCGTGCTTCCTGTCAGATCTCTGACTGGAACACCTTTACTGACAGCTCAACAGATTTTATCCAAGTGTGGACATGTATTTGTGCAATTGCGCTGGTGTGGTGATGACACTCATAAAACATTACTCAGACATCTGCCATGCACTGCACTAAACTAATTCAGGCTTTGATCTTAGCTGCTGGCAAGTCTGCATTATCCGTGACAATGGAGTGGTCAAAATAGGCAATAGTTATGAGTTTGTTAAATCACAGAAAATCTCATGTCCACCTTGTGTTTTTTTTTCTTCTTCATACATTTCCTCTATTCTTCTGAGTAAATTGGGAGGGTTACTTTCAATTCAATTGGCATCTTGTTAGAACTAGTACTGAGTTATATAAATCACGTGTGCAAAGCAGTAGTGGTTATTCATCAGTTTGCATTAGATGGGGCAGTTCCAATTATTATAGCATGACTGAACGCTGTTAGAGGGGGATGACAGTTTCAGATTATATCATAAGACTGAGTGAAAAGTGAATTCAGGCCAGGCTCCATTCAGCCTGGAGACCCACGGGGTTTCTTGGCCTGGTTCACCGGTCCGGCCTGTGTAATCAGTGCCTGGTGCTGAGTGAGCAGGAGAACACACTGCTGAGCTGCGGGAACCGACCGGCTCCTCTCTCTGTCCCGGAGAACAGCAGCCTCTTTGTTGCTCGAGATCAAGGCATGCACAAGGACTAAAGGGAACATGCTGCATCCTGTTACTTGGAGTTCAAACAAGGTCATACCTGACTTAAACGCTAACCCAACATAACCTTGCAGGCCTTACTCTTGCCGTCATGCAAGGACATAGAAATGATAATATTGACGCTGAGTCAACAGCATGATTTTTGAAACACATTATACAACATAATGCATTGTAGTGAATGGGAGTGTCATTTTCCTATGTTCAGACTAGTACTATGTGGGAAAGAAAGACAGGTTATTCGCACCTGGGAGAGCAAACCAATTGTGCTTTATTGGTTTGGGCTTTTTTTTGCTGTCCCAACCTCTCCAGAGTGACACGAAAGACAAGTTGAGTGATAATTAGCTGGCTTGAGTAGTAATATGTAGTGTATTGCCACCAATTCAGAATGGGAAACGTTATCAAGTAGTTCAACCCGATGATATGAGGCATGTAACCAAGCCATGTTTGCACACATCCATCCCCAAACACCTGAGGCAGGTTACTTCACATTGGCCTGCTGGCAAACAACAGAAGACAAAACAAGGTGCCAGCAAGACAATTTTTTTGGCAAGGTTTGGTTTAAGCCAAGGGAACAGTCTGGCTTGATCCCTAAAACTAACAGAGACACACAGGGTGAGACAGGCTCCAGGTGTGGTGGAAATTCTGATTTCCCTCGTGGAGAAGTGAACAAATAAAATGATGATTCAACAAACAGTTGTCTTTTGTAGGTTTAATTAAGCAAAAGAATAAAAATTAACAAACAGGAGTAAAACAGAATACGTAATGGATAACAATTAAGTAAGTAAGGAGCCAACAGATAAGGACGATCACAGAGTCAGTCTATTTCAGCTGAAAGGCCAGAGATCATGCAAATGAGCTGTGTACAATGAGTCTGACCCCGAAGTGAAGAAACAGTCACATATTTATAATAGCAACATAACAGGCATGGGAGACATAATACTGTCGGACCTTGGTCCAAGCATCTGTGCCTTACGCTAACAAACATCATCCAAGCATCAATACAAGACAGACTGTTCTCCTGTCGCCCCTTGAAGGACACACGGCAGACTGTTGTTCAGAAACCAAATCTACCAAAATACCAGCGTGTTAGTCAGATGAAACTATAACACAGGAAAATAATAAAATATCATTAAACACTTATAATGATACATTTTGCCCTTACACCAGGCAAATGTGTTTTTTTTGGCACTGCTGAGTTGATCATTTAAAGTTTTGTGTGATCTTATTTCTTGACTTTGTGCAGCTTTGACTTATAATAATATACTTTGCAGTGTCTGTACCTGAACTGCAAATGAGAGGCCAGATTTGGATGTGTTTGGTTGAGTCAGTCGTTATAGTTCTTCTGTACTCTACAGCAAGAGAAGCAACTGGCTAGAGGTAGAGCTGTGTAATGAATAACGCTAATTTTTCTTCTTTGAGTAGAATAAGATGGATATGATTGTGCTGTGCAATTGTGTTTAAATTCACAATAAATTATTTATTTATTCTAAACTCAGACGATATGAATTTCTAAACATTTCAAATAATGTTATTGGACATTTTCAGTTTAGTTTGACATTGGATTTCACATCAGCATGCAGTAAAATGTAATTACTATTAGTTTAATGATGTGATCTTGAATGCACAATCCGTAAGGCCAAAAGCAAGGGGGGTTTGTGTCTCTGTGAGACCCAGCAGCAGCATCATCCCTGCCCAGGCCAGCACTTCCTGCTCCACACGCCAAAGCAAACCAGACTCTTTGCCAGGGTCTTTGTAAAACAAAAGGGTGCTAATGAGAGAAGATGCATGTGTGAGATGAATACAAGTGTCTCTGGTTTGATTTACATGCTGAGCCATCAGGTGGTCACAACACAGATGAGTGCGACATGTGATGCAGTTATTTGTCCTCTGTCTCTGAAAGATTTTGTCTTCCCACCATAGAATCCCTGTAAGGGACAATTTGAAGCTTTGCTAATGCAATGTGTTGGAAGAATGTCTGAGACCTGCAGCCAGTATCAGTAAATAAAAGGTATAACCTGAGGCAAGTAAGGTAGACTGGTTGTGCAGAAATTTCTTTCTATTTTACTCAAAGGTCACCACAGCCAAACCAACACGAGTCAGTGCTCTAGATGCACATATTCATATTCTTTTGGGGCGTACAGCTCTTATGTTACACCTCTGCACTTCCCCATGTGTCAGACTAAATGTTGATTTTAATAATAGTTGACTTCCTTACTGCATGAAGCAGGCAAAAGAAGGGACAGAAAAAGGGATATATGATGGGGGAGAAAGGAAGCCTAACTTTTCTCACCGTAGAGAGATAAGTCTTCAGTCCTCATGTGTCTCCTTCCCACTTACTCCTTGTTACGTGTCCAGACATGTTTGTTGAAGAGCTG
The DNA here is from genome assembly GCA_002120245.1 of Maccullochella peelii. Classification (NCBI taxonomy): domain Eukaryota; kingdom Metazoa; phylum Chordata; class Actinopteri; order Centrarchiformes; family Percichthyidae; genus Maccullochella; species Maccullochella peelii. The sequence continues at coordinate 126,434 of LKNJ01000628.1, read as the reverse complement.
TCACTACATGTAAGAGATAAGTCACCAGATTCTCACTTCTTTCCCCTGTAACAGTTCTATGTTCTATAACGTCTACAACTGTTCCTTTAATTTATGCTCAGAGAGAGACTTAACCTCTCTCTTAAAGTCTGTCTTTATCTCTCCAGGGAGTCAAGAAACCTTTCACAGAAGTCATCAAAGCTAACATAGGCGATGCCCATGCCATGGGACAGAAACCAATCACATTTCTCAGACAGGTAGGAGCACCTTGTAAAGTTTTGTTTCAAGCCATTTGAGTGTCTAATGAGCAGGTAGAACTCCCTATAGTTGCACGTGAAACTGGACTTACTACGTTGATGCGTATTGAGTGTGTCAGGATGCCTGTTGGATGTGAGAGATGCTGTGATATTTCTGTCCTCCACTCTCTCAGGTCTTGGCTCTGTGCTCTTACCCTGACCTCCTGGAAGACACCAAGTTTCCAGAGGATGCCAAGCAAAGAGCGCGGCGTCTTCTCGAGGCCTGCGGAGGCCACAGTATAGGTCAGACAACTCCACCCCTCAACTCCACCCACCACATTTACATCCCCTCCTTCCAACACACACGTCACCAGCATCCACCTCCATTTGCCTTTTAATCATTAATCATTTATTTGGACAGTCTGTACACTATTTAAACAGAGCATCCACTGATCAATGTAGTGTGTTCTGTTTGAATCAAAGTTAATTTTAATGTGTTCAAGGGGCCTACAGTGCGAGCCAGGGCATTGAGTGTATCCGTCAGGATGTGGCACGTTACATAGAGAAGAGAGATGGTGGAATCTCCTCCCACCCTGACAACATCTACCTCTCCACCGGGGCCAGTGATGCCATTGTGGTATGGGTTACACTTTTAATCGTCTCTTCTCCAGAAAAGTGCTGACATGCTGTAGGCCAGGCCACGAGTTGATATATTGCCCTAATCCAGCTCAGGCGGCATACTTTTGGTATAATTGGCCTGTGAATCTGTTCTTTATTGAACTTCTGTTAAATATATACTCAGCCGTACTTTGCACATGTGTGACTTTACTCCACCCACAGACCTTTGTCACTGTCAATACAGCTCATTCCAGTTTTATGCAACCTCAGGCTACAATGGCGTGTTAAACTGTGTCATTTTTGGCACACCATGTAGGTGTGTTTGTTTACTCTGCTGTCATAAAGTAGATCTGTTGTGGACTCTGTGAGCACCTTTTACATTTTGTCCTCCAGCAGGTTTGTCAGTCTTGTATTATGCAGCAGTCTGAGTGTCAAATCTCCAGACATGATTGGTTGTACATCTGCCTTCCTTATTAGATACTTTAAATGCTACACTGAAAGGAACATCCTGCCAGTCTATATACTCTATATACATTCTTCCAAATATCGTCTTCTATTACTCAACTTTAATCCTTTCTTCTGCTCTCCCCCTCTGCTGTGTGTTCTACTCACCCTCTCCTCTCCTCCCTACACCTCCTAATCCCAGACCATGCTGAAGTTGCTGGTGTGCGGCGAGGGTCGTGACCGAACAGGAGTGATGATCTCCATCCCGCAGTACCCCCTGTACTCGGCCGCCCTGGCAGACCTGGCTGCCGTGCAGATCAATTACTACCTGGACGAGGACAAGTGTTGGAGTCTGGATGTTGCAGAGCTCAAGAGAGCCCTCACTGCAGCCAAGCAGCACTGCAATCCCCGCGTCCTCTGCATCATCAACCCCGGAAACCCCACTGGTATGTCTGGGGACAGTAGTTTCTGCGTGTGCAACGAAACAGCTGCTGGAAATCTTGTAATTTTTTCGGTTGTCTCCTGTGATAGGTCAAGTCCAGAGCAGACAGTGCATTGAAGATGTGATCCGATTCGCTAAGAAGGAGCATCTCTTCCTCATGGCTGATGAAGTAATACACCAGTGTCATTTCCTCAATTCTGAAGTTTTTTTCACTCCTAGTTTCCTCTTTCTTAAAGAACAAAACTAGTGATGTCAAAGCAGGTGTTTTGTTTTTGCAAAGGCTGCGCACCTACTTTCTCATCACTATTTGGGATGCGACAATCAATTTTCTGCTAATTAACTGTCCCAAACAGTGGTTGACAAAACATTAGAAACACCTCTCAATATAGTGCCATCCAATACAGCACCGCCACTAACTATGGCCTTAAAAATGATATACAACTGATTTCCAAAATATTTAACAAAGTTCATTCTTTTTGTGAAAATGCTCAAAAAGAATTAACTTACTCACCATAATTCATTACATATACATAAGTTAAATACAGTATATAATTTGCTATGTGCACATTTGCTCTTCATGGCACACTTAAATGATCCTCTTGCAAACAACTTTTGAAGATATACTGTACATTACAGTTAATTTATTTCTGCACAGATTTTTTTAGAATCTTTTATGGATACTGATGTTTTTAATAAGGGCTTGTGTATTAAAGCTGTTTTCCCATTTTAGGTCTACCAGGATAATGTGTATGCAGAGGGCTGCAAGTTTCACTCCTTTAAGAAGGTGTTGTTTGAGATGGGACCAGAGTACTCCAGTACAGTGGAGTTGGCCTCCTTCCACTCCACCTCCAAATGCTACATGGGAGAGTGAGTAGCTAGACACACGCTCAGACTCAGGGATTCTTGTATATTTATACTTAAATGACTCAGAGTTACTTCTGCGAACAAAGCTCCCGTTGCTGATGTGTACGTCACCTGTACTAAGAGTACTTTTTGTGTTTGACTTACTCCCGTCCTGTGTTTGCCCTTGTCAGGTGTGGATTCCGTGGAGGCTACATGGAGGTGATTAACATGGACCCTGAGGTGAAGGCCCAACTCACCAAACTGGTCTCGGTGCGTCTGTGCCCCCCTGTTCCCGGACAGGCTCTCCTTGACCTGGTGGTCAACCCCCCGCAGCCCGATGAGCCTTCCTACACCACGTTTATGAAGGTCTGAAAAACGCACACACACCCAGCTGCTAGCACACATCCTGACGATACTCTTGAGTGTATGCAAACACAATTTACTTATGTAAACACTTAAACTCCATGCCCTATAATCCATGCACATAAAGCCTGTAGTGAAGTCCTCACATGGCACTCAGTCAGTTGTGAATAATCGGCTTTTGAATTATGGAAATTCTGTGAATTAGTTGTGAAAAATGCTCCGTGTGTTTAGTTTCTGTTTAGAGATGTTTTATGTCACAACTTCAAGAGTAGAAAAGAGGTTTAGCTTTGCAAAGAGGATCATATGTATTATGCATGCTGCTGTAATGTTGGAAGCTGGTGTCCATCTGACCCACAGTTAAGTGGAAGCACCGTGTGGCCAAGGAAGCCATTAGGTTGACGGTCGTTAGTGTCTCCATGGGTAATACGAGTCTCCAGCTGCAAACGATTTGTAGTTGTTTGTAGCTGTAGTGCACAGATGCATCTATTTGCATGACTGGCCTGGCAAGAGATTTGATTATAGCCTATAGCAAGCAGCACACCTGGCCTTGCACAAATATTAATATTGTGCAACTGCATCCAACTACACGTTTTAGCAGATAGACTTACTAGCTTCCACAACATTGATCGTGGTTTAATTTGTTGGCTGGTTGACTTTTTAACAGATAGGTCTCAAAAGGTAAAAGTCAATGGTGTCTTATCTGAGGCGCTTTTATCGTCCACAGGTTCCCCCCAGGGGTGTGTCCTCTCACCACTTTTATTTGTCTTGTACACAAATGAGAGTCAAAGTCACCATGTGGACAGACATATCATCAAATTTGCAGATGATTCTGTTATTGTGTCCTTGTTCAGAAATCCACCATGGTCCAGTGGTGGATGATTTTATAGACTGGTGCAAGCGCTCCTTCTTGGACATAAATGTGTCCAAAACAAAAGAACTGATCATTGACTTTAGGAAGAAGTCTCCCTCCATTCTTCCTGCTGTTATTTCTAGTCAGGCTGTTGACATTGTTAAACATAAGTATCTGGGGACAATAATTGATAACAAGTTAACCTTCGAACCAAATACTGATGTTATTTGTGTAAAGGCCCAACAACATATGTATTTTTATCGGAAGCTCAGATGCTTTAATGTTGACTCCACTTTTATGCAAATGTTTTTTTTATTGTTTTATTGAGACTGTTCTAACCTTCTCTTTTATTTGTTGGTTTGGGTCGCTCACCTTTAAATGTGCAGTAAAATTGCTGGCACAAATCTAAATTACCTTCCTAAACTGTACAAGGCCAGAACCACTAAAAAGGCCCGCTCAATCCTTGTTGACACTAATCACCCGTTGTCTAGCGAGTTCAGGTTGCTTCCTTCTGGTTGTAGATATGAACAACCAAAGTGCAGGACCAATAGACGTAAATACTCCTTTGTCCCTGCTGCTATTGGCCCGTTAAATAACTCTAAATCTGTAAAACTGTAAATCTATGTGTCTGTGTGTCGATTGGTGTATGTACATTGTTGATATTGATTGTACTGTCTGCTGGCTGTGCACCAAATTGCCCCTCTGGGATAATAAAGATTACTTTGATCTTTTTAATAGGCATACCAGTCAACCAAACAAAAGACAAATGAAAATGTTCTGACCCAATCACACTATGTATTTGGTAGAGATGTACTACTCCCTCCCACCGTCAGAGGGTGTTGTTTACACTGGAACTTGGACTTTGTTCAGCATTGGTGGAGGCTGATTGACAGATAGTGGCTCAGCTTTGTAGGTGGTAGGCTGCATGTTGTCATGCCTCCATTGGCCACAAGGAGGCCAAAGGACTAACAACATGCTGGGTTCAATTCAGGGATGTCCCTGTCCCTGTTCATCCTTGTCAGTTCATAAAGTTGGGAAATAATCATGCGTGTTGCTCAGGTATTTGGTTCAGGTGCTAAATATATCACATTGACCTGATTATTGAAAAAGCCACTGCAGAATGTAAATAAAGGAAGCCAGACAATATTCTTATTACCAGCACGGACATGTGTGTGTATATGTGTATATGTAGATATAGCCCACTTTCTTGGGCTGACACATAATATACATATAGTATATATTTCTTTGTTTATTGTTGTGGGTTTGAATTCATGTGACCTTTCACCCCTGACAGCTTTAACTTTTGCTTCCCCTTCAGGAGCGGACAGCTGTGCTAGCAGATTTAGCAGAGAAGGCCAGGCTAACGGAGCAGATCTTCAACACGGTACCAGGTATCATCTGTAACCCTGTGCAGGGGGCCATGTACACCTTCCCCCGTATCACTCTACCTCAGAAGGCCATCGACAAGGCAAAGGTCTGCACTACACACACACCATCCTTATCTCACGGATGAGCATCACCCTGATTTACTCGTCTATGTGGACGTGTTCAAGTGTGTTTGTGTGTGTGTGTCTGTTCACAGGAGGACGGCCAGGTCCCAGACATGGTCTACTGTATGAGGCTGCTGGAGGAGGAGGGTATCTGCCTGGTGCCAGGTAGTGGCTTTGGCCAGAGAGAGGGAACCTTCCACTTCAGGTCAGCCTCACTGTCATCTCTGTACTGTCCTGGGTATTTTACTGATTCAAACCGTTTGTTCTTCCTCAACTTCCTGAAGGAGAAATCTTATTGTGATTGGAAATAGGGCTGGGCAATAAAACAATAACGATAATTATCGAGATATAATTTTCCTCAATATAAATTAAAAGAGCCAATCAGATGCCAGGAATAAAAGTATCACCCATTAGAACAGGGGTTCTCAACCTTTTGTGACTTCTGATTGTTAAAAATTTCTGAGGACATCCTTCCCAAATAAATGAGAAAAAACCCCCCCCCAACACATCCATTTTGTGTCACTGCATCCAAGGTAACGTTAGCTTGATACCAGTGGCAAAATACATTTGTTTCTACCTGATGATGCATTGTGATTGGCTGGTGATTTTCAAACGCAACTGGTCATTGAAATTTGATATAGAAATATATCAAATCTGAGGCCCACTGGTTGAGAATGGCAGCATTAGAACATGCAGAAAGTAAGAAATTACAGTACCTCAGATTTGGGAAATGTTCTGCTGTTTGGCAAGTGTTTGTCATGTTTTAACAAAGAATAGTTTAAAACCACAATTAACAACCTGGTTTCTTCAACTTTCACTCAGGAGCAAAAATCTGCCTTTGAATTTTTCTGTGCTAGAATCAGTACATTCAAAGTTAATGTTCAGAAAGTTTTATCATGAAAGTTATTTGGATCAAAATAATGAATGTTGGTATAATTTTGCTTCTGGTTTAACTACACCTGTGACAGTATTGCCATTAACCCACACCCTTCTTCCTGCTGTTGTCTTCCTCTGTCCAGGATGACCATCTTGCCTCCCATCGAGAAGCTGAAGGTTGTGCTGCAGAAGATCTGCGAGTTCCACCGGCGGTTCACGCAAGAGTTTTCATAACGATCTCCCACATTTCAACTACATCTAAAAAATCAAGTCACTCAGTGCCAGTATCTTCAAGTGCCTTTGTGTGAAGGAGGTAGCGCTCTAAACGTCACCTCTTGCAATACACATCCCTCACCTCGAGGTTGTATTGTCACTAGCTCAGATTTTTAAAGGGATTTCATTCCCCCCCCCCACATCGGTGAAGAACCTTGAATGTTGCCTTGTTCAGACAGCTAGTGAAAGCTGCACAGATTTCCTGCTCATATGTACGTACAGCATGTGAAGATGTAATGACTTCAGTACACGATGCACTTTCCTAAAGTATTATCGGGCCAGGTTTGTAATGTTCAAACAGATGTTGTAGTGCTGATTGTATGTTAACTATAGAATTTAAGATATTTCAGATGTTCTTGTCACAGCAGCTGCCACGGGGGCATCTCTCTCCTGCCAAGACTTATACTTTCAACTAATTTGGCAGTGTCAGTTTAATGATGTTAGGCGATTAACGTTGAGCCATTTTTATTACTAATGTTGGAATTGTTTTTAAATGTGATTAAAACACTTTAGATTCTGAAATGTTTGCAATGCCAGCTCTTACATTTATCACATTTAAGTGCTGCCCCACAAAGCCACCATCAGTTTTCAGTTTTATTTAAAAAGATTAAATCTTCAACAGTGCTTACATGCTTTTAGAAACAGAGGAAAGCTGAATCTCTTGGAATGAACAGAAACTAAAACGATGATTCAACATTGTAATCATCACAGCAACTCAGTAACACCGTTTAACTCCGCTGCGTTCCCTCCACCTTCCCAGAGGCCTCCTTGGCGCCCTCTAAGACTCCACCCAAGCACAGTAAGAGTTCTTAGCTACCCATCTACGGAGATATTCAAAGTTCATCTCTCTTCTGTGATAGCTTTGTGGCGTGCTTTTCCAAGAACTTGCTGAGCTCCTCTACTGTTCTCTCTCCACCTTCTAATTTGATGGGGCTTTGCTTGCTGTTGCTCGGGGCAAAGTATATTGTGGGGAAGCCTTCCACTTTGTAGCTCTCGTTTGGCACATCATTGGCTGTGGCGTCCATCTTGGCGATGACCAGGTTCTTCTCCCCCTTGTACTTCTTGCCCAGGGCCAAATAATCGGGCTCCATTTTCTTACAGTGGCCGCACCAGGGAGCATAAAACTCGATCAGGACATCCTTCTGGGAATCCATGACAATCTCGTCAAAGGTCTTCCCTACCACAACCTTAACTGGTCCTTTGTTGTTCTTTGGCACCGGCTGGGACTTGATGATGGGCTTGAGTTTTCCTGTGGACAGGAGAGAGAAATTCAGGAGAAGTGATTTTATTTAAGTGAACATAAAATGATTCACTACCAACATTTTTCACCTTTATGTTTTACTGTGTTGACTGCAATTCAAGGTTTTGGTCAGTGCTAGACTAAAATGTCTGATAGGCCATATCATTATATAAGATCATTCATATGCTGTTTTTGTGCACAGATTGTTGCAGCTAATCACATTTGGGAGCTGCGAGTGTGCCGTCATCACATGGTGGAATATGAATCTAACATAAAATTCGATTCTCTCCAGACCTGAAAATGATCAAATTGACTTCACACTTTCAAAACTGAAACTTGGCTTTTATGAAAACATTTAAACAAATACACAAAAAAACTGCATGTCCCTCACGTTGCTAATCCGACAAAACATGCTTCTTTTACATGATCCACAACAATCTCAACACTCACCTTTCTTGAAAGCCATAACAAAGTCTCTCAGCACCTCAGAGTCAAACTCCTCTGGCTCCATGGCAAACTTTTTGCCTCCATCTGCCAGAATTGCCACATTCACTTCCTCTCCGCTCTCACTCAGGCCCAGGTTCTTCAGCTCGTCCGCAAAGTCCTCCTCATCAGCGATGGCAAATGTGTACTCTGGGAAGTCCTTGGCCACCTCAAGCACCTTGGACCTCCAGAACTGCGTAGCTGAAAACGAAAGACGAACAAGATAAGAGGTTTGTTACTGCATAAATCCTCCACAGGTGGTGTTAATTGCAGGAGTAGTTGTTGGGGTCAATAGATTAGTATTTCCAAAGTAGCTGCACTAAGATTACATCCCCCCCAGATATCAGGCCACATAAACAGCATTATTTACAACAATGAATGAGCAAAAGCACTACTAACACATTAAGGACAATGTCAAATTTATTATACCAGCACTCGTAAGACAGGTCAAACCCATTAACCTAAATATGTGAGAAACTCACCTTTCCTGTAGTCAAAGCTGAAGTCAACTCCATAATACACAACCACCAGGGGTCGTTTGGTGTAGCGCTTGGCATCATTGCTTGGTTTCCTGTGGCCCACCAGAGGAATCACATGCTTTTTGAAGAAGTCCTGCACTTCTGACACCGATGTAGAATCCTATGTGATAAATTAATGAATGTGTCGAGTTCAAATGTGGCTTTGGATTATGCAGCACTTAAATTTATACAGTGCTCAACAGGTGCACCGATACTAGAACTGAAAGAAAGCACAGGCACTTATGAATCAGAGTTTCATATGAAACCAGTTCTAATCCTAGTAAAAAGAAACACTGAAAATGCTAAAACAGACGTTACCTTCACTGTGAGTGTGTGTGACGCTGGCTCGTACTTGGAGTGGAACTTTTCTGGGTGAACGATGACAATTTGACCAGGCGAAGCTTTGAGAAGTTTGGTCACTTCAGAGCTGAAGGAGTGACGGAAGTTGAAGTCTTCCCTCAGTGCATTACCTTCCAGACAGACAGCAATGAGACTACCATCCAGATATTAGAACGCCGACACCGTGATGATTAGCTATCTCAAGCCAAGTTTCCTTTATATAAGAAGTTGCTTTAAACATATCTCCAGCTCCTGGTACTCACAGGCCTCAATGTAGATCTCATATTCTGCGTCCTGTTCACCGGAGAACACACCGACTATGACAGCATCGTCACCATCCTTGATGAATTCCTGCACCTGTTTTACTGCCTGGACCTGCTTGGAGGGAGGCCCTGCCTGCTCACCCATGTAGTCAACAATGCCTAGAGGGAAAGGGAAAGAGGTCGATCAGCTATGACAGATGAAAACAGCGAGAATAGACCTGAAAGACTCATATTGGTGTTCAAAGTATAAATAACATTACGCAGTCAGTGACCTACCATACTGCTCTCTGGGTCCATTGTAGTCGAACACCTTGCCTCTCCTGAAGATCTTCAGGGTGGGATAGCCTGTAACTTCAAAACGTGAGGCGATCTCATTCTCCACGGTCGCATCCACCTTGGCCAGAGGAATGGGAGGAGAGCGCTGGCTCAACTTCTTGGCTGCCTTCTCGTACTCTGGAGCCAAACGCTTACAGTGTCCGCACCTGAAGGTCGTAAATAACGAGGGACATTTTATTAGTCTTAACAGCCACTATTAAAAAGCTCAGCTATCACTCCAATTAATGCCAGTGTGTCACTCCTATGCCATCAAAACTGCCATTTAGAGTGGCAATTAAACCATCTGTGTTTTATAACTGACAGTCTGCCTGACTGACCATGGAGCGTAAAACTCCACCAGGATGATGTCTGCGTTGTTAACGGTCTCATCAAAGTTGTCTTTGGTCAGTACCAGTGTCGCCTCAGGAGGGGGCTTCCAATCTGGCTGAGCCACCTCTTTCATCCGGGCCACAATAGCTGCAACACACAGGCATTCACCATGTTACCGCCAGTTCTTTTCAAAAAGGAGGTCGGGTTTGGGTTGAAATGTTCCTACCCTTCTCGGTCCTTTCTCCGTCGTAGTCCACAGGCTCCCCATTTTTCAGGATCTTGATGGTAGGATAGCCCGACACTTCGAACCTGCTCGCTAAATCAGTGGCAACTGTTGCGTCCACTTTGGCCACAGGTATAGGAGGGTCGTTCTCCTTGAGAGTCTGAGCGATTTTTTCATACTCTGGGGCAAACTGTTTGCAGTGGCCACACCTAAAGGGACAAACAAAGAATACAGAAATATTGAGAAGTTTGCAGGGATGGGGAAAGTAAGAGGCATGCTGTAAAATCTCAGGGATCCACAGGGGATGGCCTGGAGCAGTGTAAAAAGTTGAGGCAAATTTCTCAAGGTGAGGAATACCAGACGTACCATGGGGCATAAAACTCAACCAGAACTGTGTCTTTGCCCTCCATGAAAGTCTCATAGTTGTTGTCGTTGAGAACCAGCACTCCGTTCTCTTCCTTTACCTCTGTGTCATCCTCCTCATCCTCCTCCTCAACATCACTATCCTCTTCATCAGTTCCCTCCTTCTCCTCTGCAACATCTAACAGCAAAAAAGAAAAGGACAAGCTGATTCCAGAGGAAGTACAAGCTCAGACAGTGTGTTTTTGCCATCAAAATGCTGCTTGTTTTACTCCTTAGAGATCAAGGAAACAAGGCAAGTACAATGTAGTAAGTGATAGCAACATACTGTACATCCTGTTTGTAACTGGGGGATATAACTGTTTCATTGCTGCACACTAACAATGTAACGTTATAACAGAAACGGGACAAACTGAAATAAGATTTTGGATATGCCTAATGTTAGTGTTAACACTCGTAAGCCAGGTAACTGCATATTTGTATGTGTGTGGCAGTCCTGTTGACTCTAGCTGACCTGTCCTGTTAGCTAGCGTGCTAACAGACTTAGCAAAATCTACAGGAACTTAGCTAGCTAGTTTGCAAACAATAACTTGCCGGAAACACACACCAGAGCGACATTGCTTTATAGAAATAACTCGTTCCTTTGTTCTAACACATAGGGTTGTTAAATGGCTCAGACTTACCATCTTCACATCTGCTGACAGTTGCAAAATGTGCAACGCCGAGCAACACAATCAGCAGCAGAGCAACCTTCTTCATTGTCTATAGATGATGCGGCCCGGTGTTAACAACGTGCTTCTCCGAAGTAGCCGGCTAATTAACTTAGCTAATAACGCTGAGGAATATCATCAAAACACTGTCGGCTGCACAGACCCGCTGTCCGGATCAAAACTGACGTACAATACTGACAGTAAACGCTTAAGGCTCCTAAGGTGGTTTCATACAAACTAATCACTTCTGAAATCTCACCCGCCACCTCCCCCGTCTGGAACTTGTCTGACTTGCCACGTTGTGATTGGTCGTCATCATCGGCTCTCCTCCAATCACAATTCGCCACTCAATTATACGTTGGAGGATGCTATTGGATACTTTTATTTATTGTTTCCCTCAACTTCTACGCTTGTGTATGGGCCAGTGTGTTCAAGATAGGTTACTTGATAGTTTGAGTGCAACTATCTTCAGACAATATCCCAGAAGGACAATTAACAAGGTCTTCTTATGAAAATAGGGTAAAGGATCCCTGTAGTTGGTGCACATCCCCATGTTAACATAGTAGTCAGCTCTTAAGGAGTCAGGACCATGGGGTCAGGACCGACACTGCAGAGCATCTAAACTAAAAGACATTTATTGATAACTAGCTAATGTGCTGCAGATTTGATTACTTACTGTGAAGGGGAAAAATCACTTAATGACTATTAACTTATTAATGACCTTTTACCCACAACCTTGCAACCAAAAATGTATCTGTATTTATGCATTACAAAGTTTTTTTATAAACCATTACTAAATTGTCCATTACTAGTTATAAAGTCTATGTAACAATGCCTGTTTATACCAAACATTCTTGGAGGAAATGGTTATGCGACCCAGGTAATATTATTTGCTAATTAAACAGATGAAATAAGATGCTGAGCACATACAGTACAGTACCATTCAATACAGTATATCTTAATAGAATAGAAAATGCAGACCTTTGAGACATCTTGTTTTTTGAATTGCTTGCAATGTCCACAAGGACTCTATTGTTAATCTGGTTCTACACTCCCGGGCTTCTCATGGACCAGAACTTCCACCACCACCTCTGCGTGTGTGGCCTGAGTTTTACTTAACCAACAACTGTCATTTGTTTTAGTCCATTGGTCAACTTGCTTCTCCAGAACATCTTCTGTCCAAACCGTGATGAGTGATGCTGACTCTGGGAGGGACAGGTAGTTCTGTGCCTTTAAATAAGTCTGGTGCTCTCTGTCTTTTGGGTTTTCTTCAGCTCTTGTTCCAGGTTGTTGTGAATAATCCGATGCCACGACAATGTCTGAGGAGGAATTGTCTCCCCTTTGGCCTCTCTGCTGCAGGAAACGCAGTATCTCCAGTTCAAGCTTAGACCTGGTAATGCAGTGGCATGCAGAAAAACGTGGTATTTCTTATCATTTTGTAATTTTAAATATTTTTGCTTAAGAATGGCCCATAGCCCAAGTAGATGCTAGACAAATGTTATTACCTGAGCAGGTGAGATGCAGGTAGGGTTTCTCCATGGCCACTGACATCTGTGTGATCACTCACCATTGTCTCTTCTGTTATTTGTGTTTTTACAAAGTCCTGGAACAGAATCACACATCACATCACACATGTTCAAACAGCATCGGCTCTCCAGAAGACACCTTTTAAAAAAAATAATTGTTATTTCTGGATATTTGACATGAAGCTAACTCACCTGTGTGTCCATGTTGGAGGGCTCCCGTGTGGGTGAGATGACAGGACTGTCCTCCTCCCTGTAGCGGTGGGCTTTGGGGGGCAGAGTGTGGTGCAGACTGTTTGAGAGGGCGTTGAGTCTGAACAGTAGTTCATCCACTATACTTTCAAACTCTTCAAAGTCATAAGTCTGAAAAACCAAGAGGCAAAGTAAAATACTTCTGAATTAGTGTAAGTGTAAACCGTACAAATACAATTAGGTGGTGCAATGTATAACATTTGGGGAGGTACAATAAGAGGCAACAGGATTAATGGGAAACATAGGCTTAATTTTAAGAAACACTCACAGTAACATTGCATGTAGCATGAGATAGTCTATCAATAATCCTGACCATAGACAATTGTCACACCAAGATAATTTGACTGTGATATATAGATATTGAGAATGATACAAAGCAACTTAAATAGTCTTTATGTTTTGAATAAAGAATCTCAGTTTTATAGTTAACTTAACATTCTGCTGTTTTCATGGACTAAGCAGCTTTTTCCTCACCCTCCTTTCCACGTGATTTTCAATCCATGCTCGTCTATGCTGCCCAGTGAGCTCAGACACCCTCCGTCTGATGTAGCTGGCTAATTCTGCTATGGTGAAGACATTCCCCCTGCTTTGAGATATTTTGGCACTTCTGACCAATGAGGACACCACACCTATCACCTACAAGACAACAGATGGCTGTTAGAACAGTGAGCTAGACTCTGACAGAGAATGACTGACTGAGAAGAAGTCGTGCAAAGACTTAAAGCATGCATAAAGCAGTCAGTCTTGTTATCCATTCAGTCACACTTTTTACAAAGAAAAAAACAAAAATAACAACGTAAAATGAGATATTATATATGTACCACTGCGGTCCACACCACAGTGGAGGACAGATAGAGAACTCCACTGTAAAGGAAATCACGCCCAGAGAGGAGGAGGCCCCTACTGGCCCTGAGACCCCAGCAGTGACAGACCAGAGTCTGAAGGGAGCGGGAAAGTGAGCTGAAGGCCCAGGAGCTTTGTGCGAACAGGAGGTTCCCCAGGCAGGACAGCGCCACCATCAGGATAAAACCTGAAAGCTAGGACAGTAAAAGGAGACCATTTTTTATCTTTTCTGTCTGTCTAGTGAGCTTGCTCTTTGTTTCTTACCAAATTCCCCCTCTAGAATAATAACTTCCAGTATTTTTCCAAGGTCCTCCAATTGGACAGGAGTGCAGTATATTAATAAGGCTAATGACAATCAAGCATCGACAACGTGTACCATTATGTTATCAGTGCCAAAGGTGCAATCTCACACTGTAGCACACATGAAGGCAAAACATGTGGAATACTACATTGGTGGTTTCATTGCATTTCCCTACAAACAGCACTACATCTGAAGATTTTGAAAACTCTGACCTGCTTTTTCCCCAAAATACGGGTAGCGCTTAGAATGAACTAACTGGTGGTATTGCTGCACAATGTGTTTACCATTGGCCAGAGAAGGCTGGAGAGTGAGCGGGTGAGGAGTGTAGCAGAGGTCGCCATGGTCTTGCTCATCCTCAACACAGTTGCACACTTCGTGGTGAGGAGGAAGAGCGTAACGCCACGCAGAGTACGAATATACTGCAGACACAAAAGACATCTTAAACCCAGGGAATCTTTAAAACCCACACTGTATTTATTTATTTATTTATTTATGTGTGTTCTTAAAAAGTATTTTAACTAGAAAGTAATGTTAAATGTAAAGTTTTGATAATGTTCTGTCATTAAACTTATAATTATCTCTTTAAAGATTAAGGCTCTTTCATTTTCCAAGAGAAGGTACTGTGATAAATTAAAGTAGGACAGGCAGTGACCTGTTTGCTCAACATTAAATATTTGTTTTCCTGTCTCTCCAACCCTCCTTTCCCTCTGCCTTCATTCGTCTCTTTCTTTCTCTCACTTGTTCCCAAGTAGCCAGGAGGCTGACGTCAACATGTCCTCTGGAGTTGTGTCTCTGCAGCAGCTCCACAACCTCCAAGATAATAATGGAGTGATAGATGTAATAAATGTAGTACACAAGGGTTACTGTCAGCAAACTCACCTGCAAAAGAGAGAGAGGGAGAAAGTGAGGTGTTTTTCTACAGCAGCAAAGCATAATCAACATGGTTTTAACTGCAGAGAATAAAATGTAACTGTGTGCTTTGACCTTCACATAGTTTTTCTGTGTGATTTACTTCACAGGTATGTTAGTTTAAGAGCTGCAGGTTACTTTACCCTTTCAGCTAGGTCAATGTGATCTTTGTTTGCAGTGGTGTGTGGCCGAGTGTGTGTGTGTGCCTGTGCATGTTTCCATGCGTCTACTTTATGTTCAAGCTGTGCACAGTTTAAATTATTATTATGTAGGAATTCATATTTTCGCCTGTGTGTGTTTATGCATGTGTGCTAGACTCACTTCCATCCAGTTGCAGGGTGTCCTCCAGTATCCCATCAGTCCTTGCTGCCCTACAGTGTACACTTGATCACAGAGTTGCAGCAGAGCCAAGAGAAGGAAGAGGAGCTGGAGGGGAGGAAGAAAAAATATGAGGAACCTTAAGGCTTTTTGACAAAAAATGATTCAAATCTCATGAGATGCTGTGATCAAAATGTAGATTTTGATTTCTCAGCTGCTGAGTGGCTTTATGACGGTGTTGAAGACTAGTTGTTTTAACAGATAAAAGGTAATGTAGCGTTTTACCTGGAACACCATAACAACATAGTCCCACACAGCAGGAGTGTGATACACCCTGACTGACTGGACTTTGGCAGAAGGCAGCAGGACACCGGTGGGGCTCTGCTCAGCGAGCACGGTCACGCCGGTGAACAAGTTGAGTGCGGGGCTGAACAAGGTGAACTGGACCTTCACGGCCACCGTCTGCCCGGCCAGCCAGCCACCTGAATGCAGGAGCTTCAGTTTGGACGCAGCGTCAGACCTGCAGGAGAGCAGAGGACAACTGAATGACGGTGGCCATGATATCACAGACATTACAGAGTTGACACCACAGGAAATCCTTTCAGCAGAGATCACATTCGGAAAAGCTCAAATTGCGTGTCTGTGTGTTTCTCACTTTGTGTGGCCTAAGCCAATGGTAGCACTTGGTCCTGAGTAGCAGCCCAGGTGACCACATGTCCTTGGAGGCGTTGCCATAGGAACCAAGACATCAGATT
Source organism: Maccullochella peelii (assembly GCA_002120245.1). NCBI lineage: Eukaryota > Metazoa > Chordata > Actinopteri > Centrarchiformes > Percichthyidae > Maccullochella > Maccullochella peelii. The sequence continues at coordinate 110,338 of LKNJ01000628.1, read as the reverse complement.
GTGGGTGAGTGGTTGTTCTGCTCCCAGACAAGAATACGTGAAGACATTCTGGTACGAGAGTCACACTAGAGACCTGAGCAGTAGAACATACATTAAAAAATCAGCATAATAATTATATTTTCAGTAACTGTAATTATGATGGCACACGTTTGTAATCAAATGAGTCAGTTTAGGTTAAATAAGTAGTGGAATACTACATGTAAAGGCATGTCTCCTTTTGTTAGTTACCTGGCCCTGAGATGAGCTGGACACCTCCGTCTGCCACAGGATTGGCTCTCCAATCAACATGTGTGACTGTTGGACGACATCAAACTATTGAGAGGTGAAAAAGATGAGCATGTTTGTATGGTTTCATAATGATGAAATATTTAATAAGAGCTTTCCTTCACAGACTTGCATACATGGTCAAGGTAAATTATTTTCACATTTTCATTGAATGGCTTTGGATGGATGAATGCTTTTCATTGTATTTTCGAAACTTTCATGGAGTGATGAATCACCGCAGAGCTCTTATAGCTAACCTCAGTCGTGGCTGATATATTCTTGTACAGTAAATTAAGGAGATTGGTCTGTGCCCACTTCCACCAGTCCTCGTGCTTTTGTATGGACATAAATGCATTCTCATGGCCCCTGTTGAAAGGTGAAATATGATTGTGTTTACCAGAGAGCAACAGAGACAAAGAGAGACAGCATGTGTGTGCAAATGTTACCTTATAAACTGTTTTCGGACAGCTTTATTGAGGTGATAATGGTCAGTGATTGAGCTGCCATAGTTGATATACAGCATCAGGAAAAGCATGGAGCCACAGACAGACAAATCCCTGGATGACAAGAGAAGGAGGTAATTCCTTATACAGCTTTAAAATCATATACAAACGGGTGGACACATATACAAAGACACACAGACACACCTGATTGTGTTATGGATAAGAGTCTCTTTTCTTTTCTTCCCACGAGTTTTCCTCAGCTCTGCTGGAGTCGGTGGGCGAACAAGACGGAGGTACCGGGCTCGTTGACGAGCTCCAAGCAGCTGTCAATCAGAGATGATTGACTTTATGTTTGAAAAGATGTGACTAGATGAGAACAGAATAAAAGAGACGAGAGGCTGGCTATCACCTTTTCAAGGTATGAGCATCTCTCCTGGGGAAAGGCAGGCGTCCCAAACTGTTCTTCTGGTTGATTAGCACCATTGTGGCGCCGCAGTTTAGAAGTCTTCATCTCAAACCCTCTTATACTGGAGAAACTATGAAAGTCTGCTCTTTTCCTGTACCAAAAGGAGACAGCCACTGCCACCATAATTATCTGGAAAAGAAAAAGGACATGTTTTCTACGTATAGTGCAAAGAGTTAAGTGTTAACTTGCATTTATTTTATAGGTAATTCCAATGTAGGATTACTTCAAATGATTATTTATTTGAAATACAGTTTACAAAAGGCTGGTTTTAGTTTACCATGGCTGGCTGGATGAGGAAGATGCACGATATCAGGGAGAAGAAAAGTGAGTGTATCCATAGCAGAACCTTGCTGCTGCTGAACCTGACACATGAAAACACACACACACACACGTAATCAGTTAAGCATAATCCACACCACTGGCTTCACACTTATCATCCATTTAGTGCCATCACACATCTACTACCTCAGTCCCAGCACTGCAGAGAGCACCAGGCAGGAGAGGGACAACAGCAGACACAGCGTCCAGGCCAAATAATGACACCATTGAGATACCGGTCTGAATTCTCTCCCTTTCATTCGGTCGACGACATGGTAACAACTGCTGTGACCAGACCACGGTGCCTGGTGATGGCTGCCTTCCTTCCTTTTCCCTTGAGGACCATTCTCCTTCTGAATAGCTTGACCTCCATCCCTTGCACTGGACAAATGAGCTTTCTGGGTTCCATGACACATGCTTCTTTTTAAAATATCAAACTCTTTTCCCTGAGGTGCTTGATCATCATTGTTCCCCTCAGTAATCAGTGACGAATTTTGAAGCGCTGGTCCCATTTTGTTCTCAACTGCTGGAGCGTCCTTTTTTCTTACAACTACATCTGTCTGGATTGCGGATTCTTTATCTGCGTTTTTATTTTCCAGAATTGTAGTGGATGCTGGCAGCAGGTCTGTGCCCTGTAAGGGAATGTCAGATAGGGATGAAAACTGTTGTGAGAACAAAGACATAGAGAAAGGGAAAGAGATAGAAAAAGATAGATGCTCAAGGTGTAACCTGGTATTTCTTTGTCCAGGCTTCCTGCGCCCACTGCTGAAGACTGCTCCAAGAGAGATGGGGCTCAAATATGCTGTCAGTCACTGAAAGTGCATCTGTGCAGAGACACAACAACGATGGAATAAGGAGAAATAGAAAGGGAGGTGAGGACACAAGAAAAGAAAAGAGTAAATAAAAAATTGTAATGATGGATAAAGCGGATTAATAATGTTCTGATAAAAACAGAATCAAATGGCCAGATGGTAATTTCTGTCATACTGTAGGAAAAAAGGAGAAGTTTTATGTGATCTAGGTGGGCATCATTTTCATTGTCTATTCCTCGGAAAGAGGAGACATTCTGTGTTGAACTCTATTTAAATCTCACCTTCAAAAAAGTCCTTTTCAGTCTTTATGCCCTTTGCGTGTTGGACTCCTGACCCCTTCCGCTCAGCCTCACGCAGTCGGAACAGGAAAGATATCACTGCTGCTGCAGGCAACACTGCCACCACACTTAATACTCCTGTCGTCACAGAAACAGCTGATACATCAATAATCCCCAACTCGAACGGCAACTGTAAACAAGGGATCAGGAACAACAGGGTTATGGGTAACATGTTCTGGAACTCTCATGCACCTGATCCCTCAAAAGCTTTTATTAACCTACCTGATCATCCATTTGTGATATGATTGCTGTGTTGACACATGCGTGCCCCAACAGCAGCAGCAGGCTCACGCTAAGTCTTTGAGTGTGTGTGAACGAGTTAGGGCAGGGGCAGCTGTGCACCGATATCCACATGTGGTGGTCGGCCAAGTAGTCAGAGAGCTTGAGACGCAACATCTGCAGGCATACAGGTGGAGAGACCCGGGTCACATGGGAGAAGAGATTAAAAGATGTTTGGTTTTTTTCTTCACATGTGTATGTGAGCGTTCTACCTCAGCAAAGCCGATTCCCTGGGTGCAAACGCGCAGCACTCTCTCCACCCGCCCATCGCCTTTGTTCACAGCCAACCAGCACTGCCCGACAAAGAGCCAAGCACGTCCCTTCACATGCCCTCTGTTCACCTGCAGTAAAAGCAGACAGAAAAACCATCTTGATGGTCCGTGCACAGAGGAAAACAGCACATTCACAAACACTAAACAGGTGGACCTTACCTCAGATACCTCCACGTGTTTGAGGTACCAGTTCGGGGAGGGTCCCGAGTTGTCATGCCAGATGTGAACCCCCCACACTGGGCCCAGCCTGTCTGCTGTACTGTGGCGTCAGAGACAGAGAATACAATGAAGTAAGAGTTTATGAATGAGCCAACCAAATTACTGTACGTATTATGTGGTATTGTGGTAAAATGTGTAGCATACTATGTATTGATTTTATGTAGAAACTAAAAAAAATAACACCTTTTGTAAAATCTCGTTGAAGGTAATACTTGGAGATATTTGGATTTTACCTGAATATAAAGGTGTCTTGAGAGTTCCTCCTGAACAGAGTGCACCCTGGGACTTGTAGTTCTCTTGTCTGCGAAAACCCATCTTCACCATTCAGCACGATGTAAACCTGGTAAACATATAGAGACAGTTTCTCAGACACATTAGTACTGGACTTCATTGGCTTTGCTTAAAATTCCACTTATCAACAGTTTAGCCATTAATGTTGTTATTTTGAAAGCATTCATTACAAATTATTTTTAAAGCACATTATTCAAACTAGTTGTTGTTCACCTTAAAGTGCTCAAGGATGTTTGGAGTTATTTTTTAATTTAATTTATGTCTGGTTGCATGAACAAGACACAGGAGAAAGTCCCCTACTGACAATATCAAACAAAACCTACGCAGTTTGAAAACAAGTTACGTTCTAGTGTTAATAAATACGGAGGATATCATTTACTCCTATAGTAGCACAACACTATTCTATGAATCCATCCATGCACCAAACCCCATCAGAGCCATATAGCAGATATTACAACTGTTTCATGTTTCAAGGGAGACAAACGCTTAACTCAGTGGCCACTGCAGGAATATCCTGGTATCCTGGTATCATAAGTGCTGTGAAAGTATTAATTTTGATAAAGACAACAATATGATTCAATATAATTCATCATTTAAAGGAACAAAACACAACCTTACCTTTGCACTCATACAGGCTGCAGAGCAGAAACCAGTGTGGATCGTAACAGCATAGAGATGTGGGTCACACGGGGAGTTGTCAGAAAGGTAGTGGACTTTCCGATTCGCCTCGGAGACGACATCAGCTCTCTTACACGCCACCAACCCTGGGATGTACAGGCACGCACACAGCACCAGCACACCCAGCACTGTCAGGTCACTGGACACGCTGAGGAGACAGAGAGGGAGAGAGGAAGCAGACATGGAGGATGTTATACTCTTATCTTTTTCTCATTAAAAAAAATATTAGTGAAAGGGCATTCAGTGAGGCAAATGTCTGCTTCTCAGAAAACAACAGTTTCAAAAACTTTTAGAAACTTTTCTCTCTGTTTACTTTGGCATTTTTAGTTTAAGTAACAGAGAGATTTTGTTTTCTCTGGTTAGTCTAAGGAGGATCACCTTAGGAACGGGTCCAGATCGGTTGTGTCATGGCTGCTCTGGATCTGCTGCTGCACCACAGTCAGCGGCCTCAACTTGTGACAACTGAGACAACCGGCAAACAAGCAAGAAGTGATTCATTTATGTGAATCCTCACAATGTACAGGTATTTCTTGTAATCCATTCCTCACCTGCAGTTGACTGCAGTAGTTGAGTCTGCTTGCTGTGTCCTGCAGCCGTGGTGAGTCCAGGCCCCCTGGTGGCCGTCCCAGGACAGACACAGGCTGCAGTCCACTGTGAGACTGTAGCTGACCTGCTCACTCAGGTGCTTGAGCCTGGGTGCTTTCCCAAAATCAGCATTCAGCAGGGCCAGGTGACCAATCCCTGCAGCTAGAAAGGTTTATCATTTTGTTAATCCAGTTTTTTTTTACAACTTCAGAAAGTACTTTTCAAAACAAATAAATATTCTGAGACACGTATTTATGGAGTGAATATAGTCTCAAAAGTTAAAATTTAAAAGACAAAAAGCATTTTTGTGGATGATGAAGTTGAAAGATTCTCTCTAGAAAGACTGTTATTCTAACAGATGGAAAGAGCAGGCAGGAAGGGAAATGTAACAAAAATAATAATACATCTAAAATCTGCATCATCATCATCATCAAATTAGTATTATTTACTGAATAATACTCTGACTACTCTCTAATGTGATCAGAACACATTTTCTATTATGTTAAATTTGGATTATTAGCATAAATCATCCATGATGAGTAAAACTCTTGACATGACATGCATTGACTGAATTTCTAATTAGTAAGTAACTGGCCTTGTTTATGTACCTTAACTAGTACTTAAACTGATATAAGAAATGTCTTACCACTGAGGTAGGACGAGGGTAGAGTGAAGCGAGTGGTGTTGCTCTCCCAGTGGTGAATCCTGTGCAGATGGTGCATGCTGGGAGTCGGCCTCTCAAACATCCTGCCACAACAGAGACGCTTGGTTTGGTTTTGTGTCCCATTCTTGCCTTTTACTCAAAAGCTCATTAAAATTATTACGCCGTGTTCTGATGTTGCTCTCACTAGCAGATGATAATGGCTATAAAACAACAACCCAAATCACCGCAAGTCTACCTGAAGAGCAGCATGATGGGAAACGCGTTGTTGAGCGGCGGCATGAACGCCACACTCAGCTGGAGGGCCTGCTGCAAGTGCTCCTGGGTGATGTTGAAGCTGTGGTAGTTGACCTGGCTGCGCAGGAGGACGTACTCGCGCACAGAGCTCTTCTGCAGAATGGATGTGATCACATGCTGTTGGAGTTAGTCACTCAAGCTCAATAGTCACATTAAATACACACACACACAACAGATGACGGATCATCTCCCCATAGCATCCCTGTTTTCCTGATAACTAGCATTTTTTAGTCAACCTGCTGCAAAACAACAGAAGAGAAAGAAATAGCGGCATACGTTTCTTGGTGGTTGTTGCAGCTCGACGTTTATTGGCTGAACCAGGGAGCGGACGGGGATCTTTCCCCTCGTGCTGCACTCGTACAGACTCAGCTCGACCACTGGTCCACTCAGCTGGAAATCAGCAGAGGAGAATGAGTGCAATGCCTTTGCTGTTTAATCACTAAGTGTCAACACATCACGCCAGCCTCACCCTTCCAGGATAGTGGGAGCAGGTGTAAGGGCTGTGGGCGATCTCGGTCAGCACGCTGAGCACGCACGGCCGATACGGTCTGCTCTCAGTCTCTCTACTGCGATGAACAAACAGGAACTGGATCAGGGAAGCTGGCATGTAGAAGGCGGTTGAGCCACTGCTGATGACTGTGGAGCTTTGGTTTTGGTATGTGGCATATAAGGCGATAAGGGCGGTGCTGACTCTTTGCTCCTGGGACTCGTGGAACAAGATGTACTTCTGAAGAAAAGAGAATTGACAGCAGAGATAAATGGAGATAAGATGATATGAACAAAAACATGTTTGTTTTCTCTCACCAGCATCAGGTCTGAAGCAGTCTGCAGAATATCAGCTACAAGCTGCACTGCCTGCTTTGTTGAAATCGATCCTCCTCTTTTGAAGTGAACACCACTGGATGAGTCTGGTATGCAGCCATTAGAAGGGGCTGTGGCACGTCTGAGGTTTCCATCCTGTGAGTCTGACTCTAATGTCTGTTTGATGTCAGCGCTGTCGGACATCTCTGGTGTGAAGTTGTTGCTAGTGACAGCAGCTTGCAGGCTGTATGAGAGCAGGGCAACCAGGGTGTTGAGTGTCTTCTGGTCCAGATAGTTCCAGACTGGAGCACTGGACTCTGAAAACCTCTCTGAGATGACCTGAACGTGACCTGTCACTCGTCTTACACTCGCTAACGTCACCTAAACAGGATAAATCAACAATGAGAAACATTTTTCATCTTTCAGCATCTATCAATGTGTCTTTACCAGTGAAAGTCCATGAAAGGAAACAACCGACCACCTACCTGACTTGTAACTTGTAAAAGGTTTTTGAGAATGCAGATGTTGTCCACCATTGATGCCTATGATTAAATGACATGAAATTAAAATCCTGTAAAAGGTGGGAAGGTAAAAGGTTTGTTGAAATCTAACCATTTGACTGAGAAAGGAACAGAGAGTGAAAGATATTCAAAGAGAAGATTTGTTGAATTGTGGCTAATCTTGAGCTTTAGTACAGGTCTGTCTGTCTGTCTGTCTGTCTGTCTGTCTGTGTGTGTGTGTGTGTGTGTGTGTGTGTGTGTGTGTGTGTGTGTACCTGCTCACTGCTCTCGAGCTCACACGCTGTGCAAATGAGCACATTGCGCATGCGCCTCTGTGCGTGTGTGTTGGCCTCGCTGTGCAGGCTGAGTCTGTTCAGGATGCTGGAGAGGAGACTGATGTAGTTACGGATCTCCACGCTGTTCCCAAGCCGCACCAGAGCCGACAGGTTCTTCAGACCCGACTCTGAACTGGAGAGGAAGAGATACTGATAACACAACAATATACTGTATGAACAGTAAGACAGTAACTTTTTCAAATGTACAACTCCAGACATGATGGCAACACAAAAGCTGAACTAATTATGGGCATACTAAGCAATAATAAACATTTTATTAGAATGTCTTATTAGAAGGTGGTACTGGGTTAAGAAAATACAATAAATTCATAAGACTTTATTTTAGATTTTGATATTTTATTATAATTTCAGAGTCAGTATGTTGTCTATTTCCTTCATCAAAAACAAAAAAATTTAAATATCTTCTCAAAATCTAAGGTGTCTGTCCATGTGTAGTTGCTTTCTGGCTCTCAAAATATGCCACCGCAAATATCCGGTATGATCTGCATAAATGATTGTACCTGTAGTATAGCACACAGAGCCCTGCAACACAAACATAACCATAATCCTGATGTGATGTGATGGTGATTGGTGATTCTTACAGCTCCAGATCAGGATCAAGGTGGGCAGAAGAAGAGCTGTCTCTGAAGAAGCTTGGTTGGACTCGGACCGTGACAGGACAGGGTTTAGTGGCCGCCCCGTACATGCTGCTTCTGATCTCTGTGTAAATAGTTACTACGGGAACAAAAATCAATCACTCAATTCATGAAAAGGAAATCTCTGCAATAAGTGTGTGTGTGTGTTTGTATTTACCTTTAAAGTCATCATTGGGGTCACCAGAAGGAAGGCTGAAGTAGTACTGGAAGTCTCTCCCCTGATACAGTATCCTGGGAGGTCTGTCTCCTACACTCACACTGTACTCATACAGTAAGTCCTTCAGCACACGCACACAAAAACATGACATGTGGCAAACAGTGTAAAGAATACATAACTCAAATATCAATGAAGAAAAAACTATTTTAACAAAAATGTCTACATCTTTTGCAGCTTTAAACATTGACAGCAGTACTATGAGTGACAACATGACTCCCTTGTCTGAATATCAAAACCACCTACTGATGTTTTATTTTTCTGGGTTGGGAAACCTTTCAAGCTCCCTTAAATGATCTAGGGATTGAGAGTATTCTTTTGGACTGAAAATACATAAAGTGTACGTTAGAGGGGGAGTCAGATTTGCCTTTTTCTTTTTTCCTGTACTAAAACAAGACTTGGAAATGGCTCACATATAAAGGACCTTAAATAACACCAATCTGGTACAGTATGCAGGGTCAAATAAGGAATACGATTTTGAGAGCTTGCTCCGTTATGTCTTTGTGTATGCATATGTGTGTGTGTGTGTGTTTACTGTATGAGACAGGAGATACCTCTTTGCCTGAGGAGCAGAAGATGCTGAAGTGTGTGTATAACTCCATTCCTTCGATTGGTTGCACCTGGCACATCATGCCCTTTGGAGCAGGGTTGGTTTTTAAGAACAGCTGAGTCCGGCCCAGAAAACTATCACGGGACTCTGAGAACAACAGGTAACATTCAGATTAGCATCCAGATCCATCCCTTCAAATTGTCTTTAGAAAAATAAATTATGGGCTAACATAGGACTGATGTTGACATTATTACTTTACTGTAGACACGACTGTGATAGTTACATCTACCACATTACATCTATTCTGCATCACTCTTACAGGATAATTTGAACAATTAGAGTAGAATTATTACATTCTGCTCTTAGAAAAGTCAAAAGTAAATGAAAAATGTAAAAGCATTGTAGCAAATGTGAGCATTGTGCATTTTTCCCAAGCTGCTGTTTTCACATTCAACAAAACATTAACATTTAGCCTAGACTAGTTGCTAAGTAATCTCAGCTGCTCATGTGTTCAGATCCAACAATAGAGAGGACTTTTTGTTCCTGGTTCAAAACCCTTCTTCACCTGGTTTATGACTGATTTAGGGCTTATACCGAATTGTGCAGAATCCGTATTTCAATTTCATGTTCATGTTTAGTTGTCATTCCACCTATTCATTCTGTCATGCTTCAGTGTTGATAACACATTACATTTTGGCAAAAAATGTCAGTTATTGCTGTGAAACTTACTGGCAGTGACCTCCAACATATACCTGCTCCCAGGCCTCAGACTGAAGGGTCTGAAGCTGAGCAAAGGGGAGGAAATTCCTGGAAACATGGAAAGAGAGAGAGAAAGATGACTAAAGGCTGAGATAGGTGGATGAAGAGAGGCAATGTGTGTCAGTAAGTTTCCTGAATAACGTACCTGTGTAAGTGTAGGACTCGAAAAGGCCTCTGTTGACCGGGTCTCGAGGTAAATCGAGCAAGACTGGCTCCTGGATCATGACAGAGGGCCTGGAGTCCACCAGATTACTCCCCTCGTCTTCATGATGAAACACTGAATCATCTCCTGGACTGAAGCTCTCCCCATCCACACCTGGGAATACGCATGGGTTAACACAGAACCTCCTGCACTAGTGATTATTAGCAAACACAGACAGGTACTGTACCTGTGGGTCTTCCTGCTGAGATCCCTGGGTCTCCTTCCTCAGCGCTCATCAAGGGAACATCATAATCAGAATCTGTAGCAGAATCAGTTTAATGCACAATATAGTTACACTCTGAAAATCTGCACAGACTGTGCATACGTAAGTATAAAGTAATAAATGGGTTGTTTCCTATTTCTGCTCATAGTTTGCCCTGGGTTGGTTGCTGGTTGGAAAATTTACTTTTTTACAAACTGGCCACTTTGACTTTCAAAAAACTCTGTTGTTAAAGCTGATATAATCAATAATCAAAAACTATGTGTAATGCGAAAGTGCTTTGCAATGATAAACGCACAGAGAATTACCACTGACCCTGCAACTCCTCTCAGCTCTACTGAGCATAGCTCCACCTAGACACTGTAGCTGGCTGTTTTCAGCGAAAAGGCTCTGATAAACCTGTGTTACTTTATGCTAACAGCACCAAACGGCTGTCAGACAAAGTTAGCAGCTAGCTGGTGGACATAGTGGAGCATTTAGCTGCTGAAGAGCCAGACATTAGCCTCAGGAGTTGGTTGAGGCCAAAAACAAAGCTAAAAGAGTGAATATTGGACACGACTCCAAATGAAAGCTAATGTTGCTCCCTATCTGCTGGATCTGTAACTGTTTGCTAACAAGTTTGCTATATCAACTTTATAAGCCTATGTTGTTGGTTTCCCCTGCCCCCAAGTGGCCAAAACATTACTTAATGCCGGTTTAAAGACGTAGGGTCTTTAAACTGGCATTAAGTAATGTTAATGTAACACCCATAGCACACCTGTACACAGGTGTTTTCTATTGTGCCTGATTAGACCTCTTCTCTGGACTGTGTGGGCATGTACAGACTGTGCTTGATTGGCAGCCTCCTCACCCACTGTTAGCTTTGTTGCACCTGTTAAGGTGGGACAATTTACATTCTTTTTGGTACACCTAGTTTGTTTACCTCACATAATTCCCAGCATAGCTCCACCTAGCTTCAACCTGAGCAGAATCTAATCAGCCAGCACAACTGAAAACACCTCTGGGGGTGTGCATAGGGCCTTTAATGCTATCATTCAAAGACCAAATTAAATAACTGCTTGATTTTGATTGATTTTGTGCGACTGCCAGCAGAGCAGCAGAGCAGCTTCACATATTTCAGCTCAGTTTTGTCTCACCTAGTCGACCTCCCAAGTCCCCGCTCTCCAGGACAGCAAAGGAAAACTCCCAGTCAGCAGAGGAGTCAGAATCAATAGGGAATTCACTGATAACATCACTCTGGCCAAAGTGGTCTGAATATAGGACGCCACTGTTGTCAAGGGCAAGTGGCTGGTATTCACTATCGGAGTACAAAGGCTCTGGAGAGTCCAAATCCCCCAGAGGGCGATAAAAGGGCTCCTCTCCTGGACATAAAGAGGATAGGTTGTTAAATAATTCATGAACTATCCATTTTACTGTAACTATGACCTTGCACATTATTACTCCTTGTTGATTTTTCCTATTGATGTTCATGTCTTAAATGCTTTTAAGCTTCTTTTGAACATATGCAATAATATACATGGCTTGCCTGATCCTGCTGTTATGGTGTTGACTAGAGAAGAGAGAGGCGAGGGCTCAGGTTCTGTCAAACCTGTGTGAGGGGGGGGGGGGAGAAGTCAAGGTTACATGGTGTTATTTTCTATTTTAGTACTCAGATTTATGCCATTGGTCTGTCAGACGCAACCACTTGGGGAGCTCTGAGGTTGCTGTGTTCATCTGAACACACAGTATCAATTACACACCAGCCATAGTTGACTTCTTTATGTTACTCTTTGATAATGTTCTGCTGTCAGTCATGTTCAGATTGAGCTTTTTGGCTCTTGTTTCAGAGGCACTCTCAGTCCAAGAGGTATTGACAGCACGGGTGTACTGTGAAGCATCTGTAGCAGGTGGATACAGGGTGGAAGTCCCAGTAGTCTGAGGGGAAGCGGCAGGACCGTCCCTGATGGCGGATGGAGCACTGAGATCCATTGTGTAACAAAACGGGACTAGAAGAGAAGAGAACACAATTAAGGTGAGAATTCCTGCAAATGAAATAATGGCAATTTACTGGTGCATGCACCTTGTTTTTTTTCTGTTTTTTTACCTTCTATGACAGGCTTGGAGGACGCATTGACCAAGTACAGGCTCCAGGTGTACTGGATGTATTTTGGGGCAATATCACAGTCTTCACACAAGGCACTGACAGAGAAGGACTGATCCCAGTTCACCTGGTCTCCGTGGCATTGAGGGCAGTAAACTGGCACCTTCCTGGATCGGAAACATTCAGGTACGTGGTAAGAGTCACAAGGTGCATCAAGGGACAGTACACTCTTAAATGGTGTTCTAAAATTCTATTAACTTTATGTAAACTTGATTTGCAGAAGACTTTTAGCGGTTTAAAGGTTTAATCTGCTTGTTAATGCACATCCACAGTCTTCAGATATAGTGATGGGGAAATGGTGACTCTCACCCGATGCCGTTTGATGTTAATGTGAGGAAGGTCTCTGATGAAGCTGAACGCTCACCGCTGCGGATGGTGAGCGTGAACTGGAACTGGTCAAAGTTGTGTTTTAGGAAGCTTGGAAATACGAGCACAGGGGACGAAGTGGGAACGTCGTGGTGGAAACAGGAGCTGGTGATGGAGCTCACTGGTTTACATGTCCAACTGAAGCTGTAAAGAGGAAATCCGAAGTTTGAATGAAGTTCAGTTTGAATGCACACTGGAGTCAAATAAGCATCTACACCTTATATCCATTAAAGGTTTCATGCATGCATTACACTGTTTCTGTACCTAACTGGGTTCATGGGGAAGTCAGGGTCGTAAGATCTCTGCCCGTCCAGGGTTACCACGGTGGTGTTCTTGTTGTTAATGAAGGCGTTGGTGCCGCCCTGGATGAAAGCCACAGGAGGGCTCGGCATCACCTGCACTCTCACACTGTAGTTACTGTACACCACACTGCCAACGACCTGAACCTGCAGAGCAATGACAGCTAAACACAGTCACTCAATTCTGTAAATTCAGGAGTGGAACATTCATTCTTGGAAAGAGTCCCAGGTCCCAGTTTAAGGGCCAATGCGTGATGTTTTTTCATCTGCTACATACCCTGGCTATGGCTGTGTAGGTGTCATAGTGTAGGAGATAGCTGGGCAGTATGAGGCTCTGTCTGTGTGTGTCTATGAGAGGCAAAGGGAAGACCCGTCCTGCAGAGTCAAACAAGGTCCAGGTGTAGTCAAGGCCTCCTGAAATGTCACAGTCAACTTCAGTCTCATACGTCACCCCGAGACGGATAACTTCATGTCTTCGCACCTTGAAGAGAAGAGAAGAGAACAGAGAAAAGATGTGGAAATGTGAATATTTTTTAGTTATGCCTTACCATGCTACACGCACGTTACGGTCGAGGTAACAGTCCTGCTGGTAAAATGTACCTGTAGTCTGAGAGGTCCCATGTTTTTGACTGGTGGAGGCTGACAAGGCTGGTCCACAACAAAGATGTGACTACTCAGAGAGGCAGAGCTGACCAGGTTAGACGCGGTTACTTCCACTCTGAACCCTCCTGTCCTGCAGAGAGTGAAAACACACACTGAATGTACACAGGCAGAAGTACACATTACAGTTAAGAAGATTTTTAAGATTTACAGGTAATTGCCGAACAATGAAAAGACAAGCTGACTTGGATGTCAGGAACCATATTATTATCCATAATAAAATATAAAGTATAAAACTAGTCCCTAACAACTGGAAACTATAGCTCGACTGATACTAGATCTTTGAAACCGATACCAATATTGATATCTGAGAGTTTAAAAATAGTTGTGTATTAGCCAGTAGTCTTTTTACATAAACACATAACAGAACGAACATTTTTAAAAAGGATGCTTCAAATGTGTTTTATTAAAGAATTGTGACCAACAAATGTACTGAAAGGAACATATTTCAGTTTAAAATTAAACTTCTAAACTTGGTCTAATTTATCTTTGACGTTTTTGTATTGGAATTTTTTGTTATATATCAGCCAACTAGCTCTATTAAAACAGCTCCGTTAAATATTAATTTACCTAAGCTACCTTAAAACTTGTTTAAAATCATTATTGATAGTGAAACTCACCTGTGGAAGACGTGCTGTTCTGTGCTCTGTCCCGGCCTGGACGATCCGTCTCCGAAGCTCCACAGGAAGCTGACGTCAGTCCCCACATTGACCCGGCAACTCACCGTCACCGTTTGGTTCCGCAGCACAGAAGCCTGGTGGAGCAGCCTGTTGAGCTTCACTGCTCTCTGCACCACCAACGGGAACACATCGGAGGTAAGGGAGGTCTGGCCGCTTGACATGACTACAACTACATCATACCTACATGAAGAGAGGGGAGAATTGTTGATCAGTCTATGCACTGTATCTCCATTTATTCTTGTTAACAGACAGGTTATCTAAGTAATTTTACAAGACATGTGTCTTTATAACCAAATAGTGAACATTAAGGATTTTTTAAATGATATTTAGGATTTTAAAGATCTAAAACCGGACCCCTACATATGCAGCACTGCATTTACATGCCTTACTTTGCTTTTCTATTAAGGGTTAAGTTTTAGTTTACAGTTGTGTACATGCACAAGCTCTCAAACTGATTACTCATGGATGGGAGCGTGAATTTTGAATATTTCATTTGTGTCTCATACCTGCCAGGTTTGTCGTATCTTTTGGTGACAGTCCTTGAGGCGGTTCTGGCTGATCTCGAGTCTCCAAAGTGCCAGAGGAGCTCCACAGGGTCTGGTACTTCAGCCACAGCCTGGAAAGTTATATCTGTATTTGTGGGATAAGCTTGCTTTGCTGCACGAATCAGCACTGTTAGGGGACCAAACAGACATCACATTGTCATTATATATGTATACCAAAAATTATAAATGCTTCATCATAGAGAGGTAAAGAAATATGTTGTGCAAACATAAACAATTTGTCTCAAGATAGAATAGGTGAACCTGAACACACTGAAGGAAAGGATAACACTGTCATGATGTCCCACTAAAGACAGATTAGAAGACACCTTATGAGCATTCATTGACTTGATCATTTTGAAGCTTCCATTTTATTTGACAGTGTTAAAAAATGCAAGAACCAAAGCCAGAATATATATCTTCAACAGCTTACAAGTGTCACGTTCAGATAAAAGCACGAGACCTTCATTGAACTAAATCTGCATGTAAAAAAGCATCACTGGATGGTGCCATGTGAAAAAAATTAAGATAATCAAAGACAAGACAAAAATCTGAGACATTTTGTCATGATGTGGACTCTTTGTTGGTTCCTGTTTTATTTTGAAGTTTGGTCTGTCTTGGTTCCTGTGTGTTCCTGCCCTAGTGTCTCCCCTTGTATTGATTGTCTGTTGATTTTCTTCACCTGTGGGTTGTTGCGTACCTGCCTCTGTTTCCCTCTTTTGCTCTCCTCCTATTTATACTGGTCCTTTTCCTTTGTTTACTGTGGTGTTATTACTCCATGTTACGTGGTGTTCTGTGTTTCTGGTTTGTTTGGTTTTGAGGTTTCTGTGTTTCTGTTTTGCCCTGTGGCTTTTCTGGATATCCTACGTTGTGTGTACTGCGTGTACTGCCTCTTTTAATTTTATATCGGTTCCCGTGTCTGGACCTTATTCCCTGTGCTTCTGACTACCCGAACTGAACCCAGACTTATGTTTGTTCACCAAGTTACCAACCTGTCTTTGTTTGTATATAGTATTATAAACCTGTGAAACCTGCTACAAGCTTCCTCCTCCTTTCTGCGATTAGGTCCTCTCCCAAAGATGCCTCGTAACACATTTACAGTTACAAGAAAAGAAACGCTTCTTTTAAAATATTTTAATTGATGTCCAAATGTTTTATACTGCTCAGTGGGTGTTAAAAACACTTCCTCACCATTGTCAGCCATATTGTGAACAGGACTTTGACTGGTAGCTGGTTGCGTTGGATCATCTCTAACTTGTGGCGACAGCTTCCTGTTCCTGTCAACAGACACCCTCATGCTTTTGTTCTGAGAAGACACTTGATTCTCAGCTCGAAGCTCCACCGCAACTGTCCCTGTGCGGTCGAAAAGCAAAACCACTGTTGCCTCTTCTCCTGCAGTGTAGCTGCTGCTTCTGTACAGTAATGTCGCGTTCGCCAGCAGAGACACAGTCATGTTTGACCCTGCTGTGATGCTAAATAAAACAGAGTGTTTTCGATGTGTTGTGATCACACTGGGAACATTCAACACCAACTCTCCAACTGGATCTTGAACGAGGATATGTGTGCAGAATGAGGCCCAGCTGACTGGGTTAAAGGCCTTAACTGTCACTTTATAACGGCCTGCTATTGCAAGAGACACATTTACGTTCCAATCTCCGGTCGTCCTGCTCATCACAATAACATCCTCCAAACTAAAAGTCCAAATCACTCTCAACCCCACTTGGCTGGCGGGGCTGACAACCTCCGGGCTGAATTCTGCGTGTGTTGAAACTACTGACTTCCAACTCCCAGAAGGCCTCAGGGCACATATAAGCTCGTACATCATCAAGGCTTGAGGCAGGACGGCAGAGAGCAACACAGACGAAGGATCAGAAGTGGAGAGAACAGATGCTGTGAGGTGATACTGTCCTGCAGTGGTGGGGAGGCGGCAGTGAAGGTGGAGGTGCAAATGGCAGCTGGAGCAGTTGGGGGTGTGGAGGAGACGAAGGGGGGTGAAGTGGTGGGTATCAGAGCCGAAAAATAAGTGGGTACCACCATGATAACAGATGTTATTGGGGTTTTGATTGAGATTATGATCAGAGCTGATGTTGCCACAATTACTGCTGCTACAGTTGTGATCATTACTGTTAGTGGTGTTGCCACTGATGTTTTTGTTGTTTTTGTCATTAAAGGCACCTCCGTCAGTGTCGCTTGAATGATCCTTCATGCCAGTGCTGCCATACTCAGTGTTCAGTGTGAGGTCGAGGACAAGCAGGTGCTTCATGGTGGTGAACAGCTCCACATCCACCGAAACGCGCTCTCCGGACATCAGCTGATTCCCTGATACACGCACTCTGAGGTCAGAGACGGCAAGACGCACGACCACCTGCAAGTACACACACACCGACATGTTGGACAGAGACAACATGCACACAAAAACACACAGATGTGAGACTAAAGGATAAGTCTGGTCATATTTTATATTTTTCTTACTGTCAACAAATCCCATGGAAAGACAAGAAACAAGAATGAACTGATTCAACTAACAAGTACTGACAGCTAAAGTCTGAAATGGCTTATTCCTCTGAGCCGCAGAGCTCCAAAAACTATTAAAAACATGAATGAGACGCACCCTTGCACTGGGTGACATGTTCCTTCATTAAAATGAACATGGGCTTTGTAGTTTATTTTGAGTCAATCCCACGCACACTGTCCTCTTGCTGTAAATACTTGCTAACTCACCAAGTGTGTGTTAATCCGCAGCTGAAAATAGTCCCCAGCAAATGCTCCATTTCCTCCTGTTTGAGTAACATCTGCTAAAAACTACAGTGACCAATTGTTTCAGGAAATCACTGAGACTTTAAAAAAATTTTAACTATATATTTGTGAGCAGTTTTTAAAGAGTTACGTCTTCAGTAAGAACCAATGGGCTTGGAGCTGAGAGCCACAGACAGACTGCTGATTTTGGTCTCTTCATGGGATTTGCTGACAATAAGGCCAATTTGAAATAACACCAGCCTTATTCTTTAATCAATAATAAATACGAAGATAACATTTTCAGTGAAAGAAAGCAGAGTACTCACAACATGTATTGTCTCCTGTGTCCATCCAAAGGCACTGGAGGCGTTCACTGACACCATGTGAACTCCCTCCGTTTCAAAGGTCCACTTCTGGATGCATTTAGAATTAAAAAATAAAAAATGTAATTTGTCAGATTAAAAACATGACAGTTTGACGATTTCAGATTAAATATTTTTCAGTTTAATACTTTTTTGACCGTTTTTTTATATAACAAACACCTGTTTGTGTCATCCTAAATCCCCAAAAAGAGAACAGCATTCCTTCCACACTAACAGAAATCCCATAAATTCTTACTATTTGCTTAGATGAGTTTTTGGTGTCTTTACCTACAAAATGATAAATCAAAACTAAACTCTTCTAAACAACCCTAAATGGATCTGGATCCATAGACACCTGGACTCACCAATATTACAGCATTTCTCTCTTTAACCTTATCAGTCCCTGCAGAACGCTGGAGTTCTGCTCGCTGTTTAAATACCGATTGGCGTATCTCACTATAAGTCAACGTATCAGTAGCTTTGGTTCTTATCAGCAAAAGCACTTGGTTCTAACCCCTCCGCAAAATGTGTGCATCAGAGTTTGGAGTAAACGTTTGCCAATGTTATGGATTGATTTATGATGCTTATGCAAACTTTTCCTCATCTAGATGTGGACCCTTGACCCCTCTTAAATAAGAAAGGCTGATAACATAATTTAATGTGAGTAAAAGTAAATGTTTATTGTAGCATTTTCTCAATTTTTGGCTCTCATTTAAGGGTTTTTGATTCTGTTGTAAAACCACAGTTGATGTCAGTTTCACCAAAGTCTCCCAGATTTCACTGATTTGTTGATATAGAGCTATCAGATGAGACACCTTCAGAATTCTAATAAAATACATATTTAGAGATTTTTTTTCCTCATCAAACCTGAATTCTACATGTATATAATCCATCTTCAAATCATGAATGCAATTATTTACATCATATTTCTTCATTTTCAAACAGCCCATGTTATTTTGAAAAAGAAAATGTTCAATACTTCCACATTTGAAGCTGTTAAGAGACTTTGAGAGGCAGATAATGTTAAGTTTTTAGCTTGATATTGAAAGGGTTATAATCTTAATGATATTCTTTGTTTATAAAGCAATCACAAACAGGCCCGTACCATAAACATGAGCAGGCTGACCCTAATATCATTGATTCATTGGTAGTAATGCTAAAACGTTAAACTAATATCTCTTGTTGTCATTGACTGCGCTTCATTTAGCTTAGACTACGAGGTTTCATTCATTCATGGCCTTTAGAAAAATCCATTATAAGACTCTGTGCATAGGTACGTTAAATACATTGTAATCAATTAAAAAGAGGGAACTTAAAAGCTAAAAAATGTCATAGTCGTGCTACTTTCTCAGCCCTACTCACCACGGTGCTGTTCGGACAGTCTGAGTTGGGAAGGCAAGCTGTCTTCACCCCCCCCATGTTTTTCTCTTTTTCCTTGTGAGTAAACTGCCAAAAAAACTCTGCCGACAGACCATCACCCATGTCTGCCTGCAGTGTGACAGGGTCGCCCAGGTATGCTGCCTCCACTGTCCTACTGTTGGAGTCCGTCTGTAGGAACGGGATGCAGGAGGGGACACCCAGGGGGCCGTGAAGCAATGAGATCACCAAGCTGTCTGGAGAGGGCTGCAAGACGGAGAGGTGCAGGGTGGAGGAGAGTGTAGAGAGGGGGTTGGAGACACTGACACCTAAACAGAAAATGACAGGGTAAAAGAGAAAAAGGGAGAGAGACAGAGCGTAACCACATAATAATACATATTTATCATTTTTAGTTAATTAATAACTCATCATTCAACAAAATGTATTTTGCTCTTGTTGACTTACTGAGTTCATATTTTCCTGGAGTTTCCAAAATCCAGTCAGATGACACAGCAAAGGAGCCATCATCCAACACGTTGACACGGTGTGAACTTTGACCTTTAGGGGTCATTTCCTGAAACTCAACAGTGACATAAGCGAGGTCCTGCCCTCCCAGACCCAGAATCCCTAAAAATCACAGAAAAAATAATTTGAACCAGAAACACATGCTGCAAATATTTCTATATCTTAAATCATGTAAACATTAATCAAATATCTGGATATTTTCTCTCTGCGTGTAAATATATTCTTTTACATAAAAACTCATTAACAAGCACATCACATACAAACAACATAGATACAATATTTTCTCAAAATGAATTAACACAGAATTAAATCTAGAGCAGTTATTTTGTATTACATCATTGTTCATATTCATTATTATTTAACTGATGTATTATTTTATTGAAGTATATAATATAAATAAATTCAACTTCATGTAGCTTGTTTCTAGTTTATATCCGTAGAGTAATACATTTTTTGTGAGGTGGCTTTGACTCTGTTTTGCAAGTACGTCATTTCTTTGTAAAATAATTTAACCTTTAAAAGTTTAAACACATAAATAAATAAATAACTGACTACACAAATGCTGTCTTTCTCAAATTCAGTCTACAGTTGGAGCAGTCCTGTGCATGGATACACTCTCTCTCTGTAATAATTTTAATAATATAATTTTTTAAAATGATAAATAATATCATTTAAATTTAATTAATTATATAGTACCATTCATTCAAGCCAAATCTCAAAGTACTTTATGTAAAACCATGAAGAATATACAACACACAAAAAAATACATTTACACAATTACAGAGTCACAGAAAATAAATGGAACCTATTATAAAAAAGTATTTTCACTTATACGTAAAGGAGAAAACATATTTATCAAAACAAACCTCTTTGCTAAGTCAGAAAGTATTTAAAACACAGTCAACCTATGTGCAACGTGAAGAAAGAACTACACCTGAGTAAAATACAGCTGACCTGTGGGCTGGTCGGGGCGTCCAGCCAGGTTTCCTGAAACCTCCACGACAAAAGTCTTCCCAGCCTGCACTCTGTCTGGAGAAGCAGACAGACGGACGCTGTGCAGAAATGGTCCCTCGGTCCTGTAGAGTGCCACACTTTGCTGTCCACCTCCGACAGGCAAGGAGAGGACACTAGAAAAGATTCCCAGTAAAAGTTTCCAGCACATGGCAAACACGAAGAGCTTCAGGGACTGTGGCACTGACACATGCCAGTTCATAATTTACACACATATGAATTTTAAATGTTTTACTCAGACTGAATTTGGTGGAGATAGTAACACAGAGGTTTGTGTTTTCAGCCACTTATGGATCAGAACATGAAACAGAAAAAGGAGAAGGCAGCAGTCTGTCTCACCTTTGTGTTTTAGTGTCTCCTCTGACTTCCTTTGTCCCTCCATTGGATGATGTGTTGAAACACTCACTGGCCACCAAACCGTGTTGCTGGTTGCCACAGTAACAACCCTCTGAGGTCAACGCTGCAACCTGGTACCTTCAACAACAAATACTGAAAGTTAATAATACACTGCATCCAGCTCATATACAAATACAAAACTTAGTGCTCATGAAGATGTTGTGTGACAGAGAGAGGGTGACTAAAATGTGGTGTAACTCTTTGCAGCAATAAGCTACATGTTAGTGCAAAGAATTAAAAATGACTTATTTCCAACATAATGTCTGAGTTATGCAAAAGTCAGCCAATATCTGGGACTGAGCCCAGAGACCAAAGCACACATTTTATTCTAATGTTTAAATCTTTTTGGTTATTGGCCCAAAAAAATGCTTTTAAATAAAAACGTTTTAAGCCCTTTGAGTTTATTTTCAGAAATGCAGGAAAAGATGGACTTCCAGGTCATATTAAAAAAACAAACTGTCCTAGTGTTTGAAATTAAATTCTGTTATGTAAAATATTTCAGAATGAGAACATCACAGCTGCACAAATACAGAATTTATAAAAGGAATTCATATAAAAATACTGTTTTCATACATAATAAGGGATGACTCTAATACAAGATTATTAGGGCCACCATTGAGAAACTAATGGTCCCAATAGGAACTATAATTTTAAAAAATCATAAAGTTCATTTTCTCCGTAATTTGACACAAATATACAAACCGGCTTCAGCTGAAATGCAACTGACTCAGCGCGCTCTTTCAGTTTCCCCCAACTCACCCCTCATCCAGGCAGCTTACAGAGCAGGTTACCGGGTCAAGGTCACGGGCACCTTTGGGTGCATAAAGTCTGCTGCTGGCGTTGACGCACCCCACGAACCACGGTGAATCCTCGCGATCCGGCGGAGGGGCTACGGCAGACAAGCGATGAAAAAACGGATACAATAAAAAGAGCGTGTAGGCAAAAGCACTGAACATGTCTGAGGCCGCGACTTAGAGCAGCTAGAGCAGCCGGGTGGACAGAGTGCGTGTGACGAGGGGAGGGATGCAGGAGAAAAGCAGGTGCATTGACACACACACAGCAGACTCTTGTGCATACAATGCGTGTGGGAGGTGAGAACACAGGGGGACTGTATGCAATTAAGGAAGGAGGAAGCTGCTTTCACTGAAGGGATCAGGCTTTTCAGAGAAGCGACCTTCAAATCATAGGCCAGTTAATATGCTGCTATGCAATAAAATAAGTAATCCACCATATATTTGTGACGGCTATAATTAAATGTTAGTGAGCTTCTGATTCAAGGCCGTAGTGTTATGTATTTAGTGTAATGCTGGTGAGGGTGAAGTGGTCTTTACTAATGCAGTTTTCCTGTATTTGTGTAAGTTGTCATTATGTTTAAGATTTTTAATAAATGCGCATCCGCCCGTTAAATATGATGATGTTCCTTCGAAGTTGATATCCGATTTTTAATGCCATGTGTTGTCTGCTGTATGCTCTCCATTCCGTGATAAACCACAATTACAAAGGTCACCAGTCAATCACACAAACTTGAATACCAATTACCGGAGTTTTACAAGTGCTTTTACAAAATAAAGCAACTTCCAGAGGTACAAAGGCTTAATGTTGCTGGATCTTTTATCACGAGCACCGCAAAATCATAGGAAGAATATCGTGATCACATTAAACAAAACACAAGAATATTGCAGAGAAAAAGAGGAACAGGTGCTGTTATTTTGTCCACCCCTTATAGGCTACACTTTTAATCCAAAGATCTGTCTATAAAATGATTCTGTTAGTCTGCCGTTATTAAACCGTTTCATTGAGATAAACGGAACTGGCCCAAAAGTGACCTGGCCACGCACCCATCCGCTTCAGACAGGCCCACAATCTGTATCACAAGAAGGAGGTGAATTATTTCTTTACAGCCACGTTTGGGAGTGAGACCAAGGCTGCGTCGAGCCACCAAGCAAATATTGATTTGATTCAGCCCATTTGAAGCCGGTTGGACCACATGAGGGCCACCGGAGGCTGATCTCAATTTTTTCATCAACATTTAAAAAAAACATCTTAAGTCTTCAAAAGCACCCAAAAGTAATCACATCTCAGCTTCCTCTGTCATTAGGAATAAGTCTTTTTTTTATAAGGACCAGTCTCGGATCATTTGCCATGCGACCTGAATGAGACATTAGCCTATATCACCATAAAGCAACTTCCAACACTGAATTAGCTGCAGCATGAAAAAAATATGAATCTTCTTGAGGACTTAGTTTTATTTTGAGTCTTTAAAATAATTTTTTTTCTGACAAGTAAAAGGGCAACGGGGTGACACATCCTGCAATATAGTTTCAACTGTGTGGATTAGTGTGTTCAGTTGTCACTCTGCTTGGGTCGAGGTCGCCACTTATTTGCTTAATTCAAGGAGATTCTTCGAAAACGTCGTTATAAACTGGACATGAGGGGAAATGATCTCACCAGCACCAGTGGTATTTTTAAACTTCGGTTTAGGTAAGACTGTGAGCTCTAGCGCGAACTCCCTCTAGAGACGCAGATTTTTGTAAAGTAATTCCGAGCTGCTCGGCTGAAAACTCCAGAAACACAACGGAACCGGTGAAAGTCTTTCGCCTTGAGTCCAGTTTGCCCTGTGAGTCCCTTTAGTGGGGAAAAAGGCGTCCTCGTCGTGCAGCTAACTCCACCGTTCCACCTTAAAAAACTCTTCCGGTTTTCCAGACATCCCCTTTAAGAGAATTCCCCACTCCTCCGCGTGGCCTGCAGGGGGCGCTGCCAGACCGCACCATCTCCTCACTCAGACTGTGCCTGAGAGAGGCACGGGGGGGGGATCAAACACATTTTCTCTGTCCATTTTTTATGTGGAATACGCGCAGATTTCGTTCCGTCTCTCCTCTCAGGCACCCGCAGATGTCTTCACATCATAACATAAACACCAAGTCTACACATACATGTGGCCACAGAAAGACAAACTAACCTCATTTGATTAAAAAAAAAAAAAAAAAATAGTGGGTTTTTTGTTGTTGATTTAATATAGATATAACTGCATATATAGAAACAAAACCGTCCCGGGAGTGAAACCTATATTTGACGCCCATATACATACTATTAAAAAGGGATCATTCCATGTGAATGAATTTATAGTGAAAATACATAATGCTTTATTTGATGCGGGACACCCGGAGCCAATTCAAACACCCATAGAGGTCCCCGGATCACACTTAGAGAAGCATTTTCTAACCGAACCCTAAACATCAATATGCAGCGCTGTTAGTGTGACGCTGCGTAAAAGCCCACCCCAGGCCTGCTTTGAGCTCGAATTCGTTAAGCGCTCGCTGTGTTTTCAATGTGCGCACGCTGTGGCACAATTAACGAATGATTAAGTCAACGAAATCTTCAAAAAGAAGCTGCTAGATCCGCGTTATGGCGCTGCGTAACGGAGAGTCGCAATAAACAGACGAGGCGTTATGTAAGCGCCTGCAGTCTGCGCCCCTACCGAGGACACAGAGTCCGCTGGAGAAACCAGTTCAGCTGACTCCGGTAGACTGTAACGTAGACTGTAACGCTTGAGGTGGAGCGACACTGATAATAGAAATAGTCATAAGGGGTTTGGTATAAAAGCAGGGATGTGGTGGAGGAAAACCAGCCCATTAATTCAGTTCACACACCTTTTTATTTGCATAATTTAACGCGTTTATCGGCTGACATGAGAGGAAATTAAAGAAGAGGCTAGACTACATCTTGACAGGTGGTATGAAGATATGTACTTTAAAATGAGAAGATAGAAAACGAAAACAAAATTTAAGTTGTTCACGTGATAAGCAGAGACTGCAGGTCACGAACAGAGTGAAATTCTCCTCTTCTTAGAAAGTAGCTCAAACATTTTAATTTTAAAAAAAAGTTTCACAATTTCTTCTCCCAGAAATAGATCTGTGCTTGGCTGTCTGATCACGGCGACTGCAACTTCCTCTTTTCTAACCAAATTATTTTTGGTTTTCTGATGAAATATCAATCACTTATCCCCGTGTCTTTGGCTTACTTGTCAGTGGACTTTCCACTAATGTAACTATTTTTGAATACATTAAACATGAGGATAATCAGGCCTGATCTCACCAGACCCCATCTTCCTCAGCAACATCAACTAATGACACATGTAGCATCTCCAATGCTTTTCCCCTTTTTAATAGATTCATGTTTTAAAAAGAAAGCAATGGTTTGGTGAACGTTTTTACAATATGACTCCCGAGAAAACAGTTTCTGAGAGCCAAAAATAAAAATATACTATCACGTGATACTGATCTGACACTCATTCTAAAGCAAGGACAATTTCATTCTAATAAATCATTTGTACCATTTGTGACATTTGTAAATCAAGTCAGGTTGCTAAAATAAAAAAAAGGTTCAGGTGTGACCACAGAGCTCTTACTGAACAACTCCATGGCACTTTGAGTGAAGATTTCTAAATGTGAGTTACATCTGTGATGGCAAGCAGTTCATTCATCAGCTTTGTGATATGTGAAATGGATGAAGTCAAACCTTTTCTATTTTGGAAGTAGTCCGGGCCCAGAGAAGCAAACGCTGCATCATGTTGCCCAAACACAAATGAAACAAGATAAGCAGATTAGGCAGTCATGGCAGCGAGTTTCCACGAGAGAGGAAAAAAAAGGAGACAACTCAATTATCAATCAACATTAAAAAATAAAAATGATGTAAAAGATAATATGTTTTATTTGAAGAAAGAATAATGGGAAATGACAGAAGAAGCAGCTGTTTCAATCTTTTTTTCTTCCACATAAATGTAACAGCTTGTTCAGCTTTATTCCAGTCTATTCCCACATACATATTCTTCAGTAAACTGGCATTTATACTTTGTATTTTGGTGGTATTTTGTATTCATAGCCTATATAAAATATCATGAAGTTCTGTGTCTCAATATTAATACACGATTACGTGATACTTGTCACTTTGTTTTCATTAATGAATGAGGCCTAACTAGCATTTAAGTCGTCCATTAATTAACACGTCGTCCAATCAGCTGCATTAAGTGGACAAATCCTCCTCAGACCTGATGATCCGCTCAAATAGCACCTGATTCGTCCCTTTGTGCACGGAGCTTGTTAAAGGGACTTCGTGCCCCAAACTCTCTGCTTCTGGTTCGTGTCCTGTGCATTCACATATTAATTTACAAGCTGCTCAGCCGCGAATCCATAAAGGAGGCCGGGAAAACTCAGGACAAATTTCGAGGGTCATGATGAACCGAAAAGTAAGCGGCAGTTCTGGGAGCGTTATTTGAGAGAGCTCAAAGGAGAATGGATGCGTCTGCAGAAAGGTCAAAAATAACCATGATGATTTAACAATCACCTGAAGTTCATTAAGTAATGGGTAATTAGGCTATAGGAAGCGGGTTAAGTGATCACATAGAAAAACAGTGAATTGGTGGTTTAGTGGGTCTATTAGAACACATGCATTAATCATGTATTTATTAGACCCTGAAGCTTTATTAAAGCACGAGTGGCACAGCCTTGTAATACAGTTTTAGTCCGGACTGGAGTCACCACTGTGCTAAAAACATATAAGTTAAACATCCTTATTTAAAAACCATTTAACCGCTCTGTGGCTGTTTCCCCACCCGGGCGAGGAGCAGGAGCTCTGCGGGCTCAGATTACACTCTAAACAAGCCTCAATCAGGTCAAATTATTAACCAGGATCCACTGTAACATGCAGATCTTATCAGAGCTGGGTCACCAGGAGCTGAGTCTTTGACAACAACGGCTGGAGAGAGAAAAAACACATCAGAAAATTAGTTTAAGAGGATATTATACAACTAATATCACAGCAAAACCATTGTGGACCAAGAAAACAGATCATCAGGAAATGTCAAAAATAAACAAATAACCAAATTAGATACTACATAACACTTAAAAAAATCTGCAAAGTATGATTAAGTCACTGTAAAGTGACAATTAGGCATAGTACTATAAGTAACAGTATGAACTCACTATTGAGAATATCACTTTGTAAGTCTTAATATAAATATGAATATAACTGAAGGAAGAAATAAAGCTAAGATCATTGTAAACTCAATATTAAACATAACATTTTTAGCAATACCATACAGGATAAAGTGAAAAGGAATTTAATTTAATATGACCTATAATTCATCATTAAGTAGGACTACAGATAAATAAAACGAAATGATTTTTAAAGAAAAGTTCAACTCATTTTTCATTCAAAGTTGAAAACCCCTTCCAACTACCCAGTGAAATAAGGCCTAAATAAGGAGTTAGTTCCAATGAGTCTTGAATCCCCAGCTTTCCCCTTTGTCCCGCATCCTGAATACCCGACATAAAGAAGAGGGTGAAAAACGTTGGCTGAAACCTTATCTGGCAAAGGCCCAGGCAGCCTTTAAAAAGTGTCCTATTATATTTCTCACCCACCCAATTTAAGAAACTTCACTTTAAGAGGAGAAGAAAGGAAGCTCATCCGCTCAAATCTGGTTTTGACACATCATGTCTCCTGCCTGCGTGCCCTGCAGCAAAGCAATAAACTGTGTTTTTCATCTCTCTGACGTTTGACATATAGCCCTAACTGAACAAGAAGGGCTGTAGGTGAGAATATCTGTCGTTTTAGGCAAGGGCCAGTGGCGCTGAGATCATAATCAATAATCAACAAGCTGTGGCCTGAATGCATGTAGGCCATGGCAGAAATCCAGCTCATCTTTATTAAGGATTATTGTGTATTTTGTATGTTAATAATACAAATGACACACATTTTTGATGTGTCCTTGTAATAGTGTGGTTGCAGCAGTGAAGGAGGTTCTCTGTTGTGTGTGGGTGTGTTGGTGGCTTTTATCCCCAATCCAGCCTGAGCTCCTTGTCCTAACTCCCTGGTATGAGGGGTCAAAGGTCGCCGCCGCTTGTGGCCGTGTTCAAATCCCCCTATAGTGTGTAATGTTCTCAACATTAGAAAGGGAGCTAGTGTCCAGATATTAGTTTTCAGGCCGTGGAACATTTTAATCAGCTGATATAAAGGATAAAGACACAGGAGCTTTAAACTGTCCTCCCTATATGACTGCAACAATTTTATATAGCTGCCAATATCAAATGTATCCAAATAAACTTCAAAATATGCATTTATAACTGTTACACGGTTATCATAGTTTAATTCTTTGTAAAGAGTTCTATGGCAGACATTTTTTCTTCTTCTTGATGGAAAGTTCTCCAAAATCTTTTAGGCCAACCTCTCAAAAATGCGACCAATAAAACCAGTGAGGTGAACCGTTTCAGAGTAAATATATTGTGAAAGCCTGAGGGTTTTTTTCCATAAATAATATAAAGATATAAATCAATGTGAAGATGTATCTTCAAATGCAAACAAAGTGTCCTTGTCAAAAACAAGGTGTTTCCACTATAACTTACAACAAAGAAACCACTATGAGATTCATGTGTGTGTGTGGAGGAGGGATTCAGTTTAAAGGCCAATAACTTATTGATTTCACTACAAAATACAAAAACTTTTAAAAAAGATCATTCATAAATATAGTTTAATTTCCTTAGGAGTGTTTTGACCTTTACATATATTTTTTTTTATTTAAAAGGAAGCTAACGTTTTAAAGGAACATCAATAATAATAATACTAATTATAATAATAATAATGATAATAGTTCAGGATGGTTGTTGAAACACGCTCACACATGACACATGTTCAATCACTCATGTAATGCGGTTAGGCAATTTTTTACAAAGAAAGAAGAACAACAGGAATTTCAAACTCGTTTAATAACTTGTTTATCTAAAATGTGGGTCACTATAAAATAACGTCACGAAAAACAGATCTGGGGTTAAATGTTGTCTTATTTTACGTCAATAGAGCCGACATGGTTTTAGTTGGGCTGCATGTCTTCATCTCCACTCCCATTTCAACTGAAAACAACATTTTTCTGTGTAACTGACTGTATGAATTCTGATGAGGCTTGAAAACTACATAAACCTGAGTTTGTATTTATTTATTTTTGTTAAAGTGAAATTTCTCACCGTCAAAAAACATTTTATTTTATAAATTTCGGATAAAAGTATCTCCACAGCCCCACCAGTATTGGAACTTAGAACACTTTTGAATATAAGACATGTGTAAATAGTTTTGTATAGGTCTGTAAATTATCCTCCAGTTAAAACTAATGAATAATTCATAAATTAACCTCTGATGGGAGCCATGGGTTATATGAAGACAATATAGGCCAACAGAAAACAGGCGAATGGCAAATAGTTTTTAGGTTTTTTATGAATAAGACCCATTTAAAGTTAAAGATCAGCGCTGAGTTGGATCACACACTGATAGCCTAAACACCGGGCTTATAGCTGCACCCCAGGCCAAGACACGTCCTCGAACCGGGCTTGTTAATAACTGATTGAATTGTATGTTAAAAGTTGCTCCAGTCTCCATGCTCCATTCAACATTAGGCTACATCTGGCTCTCTCCTGTCCGCAGAAAAGCCTTTACAAATGGAGTTGAGCTCCATGACCGAGCAGAAGCCCTCTGGTGCTGGTTTTCCCCTTTCCTCCTCCCCCCATGCAGTCCCTCTGGCCAGGGAAATCCACCAGACATCATCTCTTTGGGCTCCCTGTGTCTTTTCTAAACGTGTTTTCAGCGCTCTAGGGTCAGTTATTAACTCGAGAGCATTTCAATTTAATTTACACATGAAGGCTATAAAATACAGAGTTGAGTCACTTCAGCAAAGATATCATTTGGTCATCAGACATTTTGGCAGACTATTCTAAATAATAATAATAATAGCCTAATAATAATACAATAACACACTTTGGCCTATAGCCTACATATTTTTAATTAATAGAATCTATTTTGTTGTGTTATCAGGAGCCCAAACAAATACTGGTGTGTATATTTTAATAGTAAATTTTGATAAGCTGAATGCCTCCATATCAGAAAAGGCTACTGTTTAACTCTATGGACAGTACAATCATTTTTAATTGTTTAAATTGCAGTGAAAAACTTCTTATTTAGTACTTTGAAAATACACCATTTTGGCGTTTGCATTTGATTTTAAAAAGGAAAAGCTGCAGCCCATCTCCTCTCCACACAGGCAGGCCGTCATCCCTCCCTCTCACCCCGTGTCTGTGCAGGGGGATGCCGGGTAAACCCCAGCAGAGGCAGCGCTGTTTCCCCGCTGTTCCCTCCTTCACGTTAAGCCACCATCGTGGTGATGGAGGCTGCAGTGAAATGACTAAACATGACTTTACCGGAAATGTTAATGAATATGTGGGAATAACAGTTATTATAGTGACCAGTGACCTAAACGTCGGGATTGGTTGATGGAAATGACGTAATTAAAAATCCCTTGGTTCTTATTTGTGCTTTTGTAGCCTATCACTCCGGTCTTTGGCTGCATGATTATATAAATATTATAATGTTACGAGCCCCTGACCTTTGCACTACTTATTTTTAATTCATGGAGATCTCGGACTTCTAGGCATGTTGATTGATTACCAGTCACCACTCACTTAAAATGTAAAAGTAACATGCCCATAGGCTGTAAATGGAGAAGTTTTCGTAGTATTTTGTTTTAATTTAAAACCGTATTTGTATGAAATTGGGGTTGTATATAAAATGTTAAATCTTGGTATACAGTAAAGCTCTCGATAGTCCTGTTGTCTACCTCCATGCATTAAATGCTGGTCCTTCATGTAACCCAAACTCCATTTAAAGTCTATTTAAAGTGTGCGCACAACTGTTGAAGCGTGAAAGTGCTTTAAGCTCATAACTCAAAAAGGTCAAAATATGAATACCAAGAAAAAAGAAATACAGGAGTGGAGAGAGAACAGACCAGATTTTATTGTTAATTTAATTCCACCCTGGTTCTCAGATCTATAGCTCGTATAAATTCATGTTACAGAGGGAAAACCGCATGGGGCCACACAGAGGAGCCCCTTCAGTTGAGCGCGTGGAGGAGCCATTAGATTATACCGACTTTTCTCGATGGGGAAAGTTTGTTTTACACCTTAAAACAGAAGCTCTGCTCTCTGTTAAATCAGACTCACATGGGGACACAGACGCACTTACACTCCGCGTGGTGCTTCGCTTAATTAAAGGAGGAAGCCTTTATTTTGAAATTGTACAATTAAATAGAATAAATGCAACCATTCCCCTTCTATTAGCTTCATAGCCAGAATTCATAGCGCAGTATTAACACTCATCTAAATGTTTACACACGCCGATTGGTGTCTTGCACTGTGTATTTAGACGCATTGTGTCAGAACAGAAAAGTCTTTCTAAGCATCCTAATCACTGTCCTTGTGCAGAATACATTACATACATTTATATTTTATTCTGATTTAATATCTTCAGTTCTCCTCTTCCCCTGATTCTAGATAAATATGGGAGTTTCTTTCAGCATTATTTTAATTGTATTATGTCAGGGAAGTAAAAAAAAAAGTGTGTGCTTGCAATCTGCAGGTTTATGTGCGGTTACTCAGCGAGGCTTCAGTGTTACGTTTTCATGAAGAGCCGTGGGCTCTTCTGTTCCCTGATCCCTGAGACTCACGAATTCATTCACAGACAGACAGACAGACAGAGACAGACAGACAGAGAGAGGAACATAAAAAAGTCTGCTATAACACACACACACACATTTTACAAAGTGGCTCCAAAACGTCAGAAGATTTGTTTGGTTTATTAATATTTTACACCAAAATATTATGAGCTTGTGAGTGACCTTGTGCGAAGGGGCGAGTGACAGGCATATACTTGACAGCTGAGGGATTAAACATAAAAACGTCCTGACAGCTTTTATCGGTCTCCGTGTATTTAATTGTCTCAAAGATCAATGCAAAGTGCTGACCCTAACGCGGCATGTGTCTGTCAGCATAACTTCGCTTCACAAACATGCAGCCAGCGTCAAATATCATTTTGAGTGCAATAAGCTGAGCTCTTTAGAACACGTTATCTTTTTTTATTGTTATTAAAACCAAATTGTGTTTAAGGCTCATTTTGTTCTTTTTCACGTATTCTTTCTATTGTTATTCTATAGAAGTTACAGTCGACTGGTTCCCAATCCGCACTGGAATTTAACCCTGAAACGCCGGCAGCAGTATAATGGCTTGTCTCTGCTCCCAGTATGGCCCCCCAGGCTCCAGCAGCAGCAGCAGCCGTGCCGGGGCCAGACAGCCTGCCAGCCCAGGCTCCCCTTATCAACCTCGGGGCTTTGGCCTGGACCATATACCGCAGAGGCCCATTAATCAAGGAAACATCACGTCGAACATGGCAGATTGAGAAAAGGGCAAGTCTGGTCAAAGCTTCTTAGAAAGGTTGCACGGTCCTGCGCTGCACACAATATTGTGAAAGTCGAATACCCTTTGAGCGAGTTTAGCTGTATTCCTGTGTGTCCATACAGCAGGTACACATGGCTGTGAATTGTTAGTTTATTGTATTTTACCCACTATTGTATCACAGTACTCTGGATTTGCCTTTTTCTCCAACATTCCGGTATACAGATGTAGTTTTGCTACAGGACTAATACCTATTTAGTTGTTTATGGAAGGGAATAATGATTTTTTTATTCGACACGTTGGCCATCTCTGCACGCACGCTTCCTGCAAATGCACACGAGCTACAGTATTGTTTGTTTTATGAGTTGCTCAGATGCTCAGCGTCCCTGCAGGAGTGTTGTTTAGGCCAGCTCATTGAGGTTTCTCCCTGCTTCAAGCATTAAACCGGGTAGGCTTGCACCACCACCTCATGTGCAGTGGTTGGAAATGCTGCATGCGTAAATGTCTGCGGTTTGCCTCTTGTTATTATTGCAGGCCTACCACTTCTTCCGCTACACACCCCTTAAATGCACCAGGGAAGGGATTCCCTCACTACTGTTAAGAGTTTAACCGAAGTGAAGATACTGTGTGTAGCCATCTTTGAGGGATATTTACCATCAGTCATCGTTAGTTGCATTGCTGCTTTAAACAGCCCACAATGTGGATAAGCACTACTGTAGATCTATTTGGGGTCTATTTCCGTTCAAATCTGACACCTCTTTGCCTCGAGACAAAACCCGTATCTGTTATTTAATTGATATTTGTAATTTCCCCTAAACGCCTTTAAACAATTATGAAATGACTCGTGTTAGAGTAAATTGAAAGGCTGAGGACTTTTAATGATAAAGTAGTGCACGATGTATTAAGGATGAAAAGCAGCTGTTCTCTCAAAATAAAACATAATTTAAAAAAAGAAAAGGGAACCCCATTAACAAGTTTAAAAATCACTTCACTTCTTTGTTTTTATAACCCTCTCCCAACGCAAACCCCAGGCCAATTTCTCCACCATTAAATCTGTTTAACCCCCTCCCAAACAACACATGATCCAACTCGAAAGAAAAGAGAAAGAGTCTGATAATTACACCCAGTCGCGTTTAATGAATGCTTCATAATTAAAAAAAAAAAAAAAGAAAGGGAAAGTGCTTCAGAAATCCACCGTTCAAGTTTCCATTTCGAGTGCAGTTGTCCTATATAGTATATTCACAACAAAAAAAATCAATATACAAGAAAACCCCAGAAAATTCACAAAAATAAATATTCAGTTTCATATAAACAACCAGTGACTTCAAATTCCGTGTCAAAAACCTGACCTCAAGTATTGTATCAAAAAAGCGAAGTAAATGAGTGAATGAGGAGGGCAGGGAAGTGGGGAAGAGGATGAGGAAGGGTGGGGGGTGCATGCAGCCTCTAGCTGCTGCACGATGCAATTGTTTACATTGATAGCGTCACTGTCAGAGAGCTATTTGTCTTAACGGTGGAAAGGCCCTCCCAACAGGCCATTACCACCATCCCAGTCCCTCAGACTCGCATTGTGAGTACTGCGTGAGAATAGGTTGGTGCGTTCAGGGGGGCAACCCCGCACTGCTTTGGGCGCAGGCTATTCCTCTTCTTCCTATGCCTTGCAGCCTATGCTTTTGACATGCGGATTAAAGGTTGAAAGCTTCGCTCTTGCGACACAGTAACTCCCCCCTCTCAACCCCGTGCAACCCCCTCCGTTTTTACTGCTAGCCTGCTCATATACCAGCTCGTGTCATCATGGCTTCAAAAATAGCCAGTTTACAGGCTGAGAATATAAGTTCAAGTTTGAATTGTCGCTGCCAGCCTCAGACATAAGGCCCATGGTGAGTTGGGGCTTCGTGGCTGCACAGTGGTGCTTTAATCACATGGCAAAACATCTACCATATGTATCCACGCCGATTTAGGCAGAGTGAAACGCACTTTTTTGTACATTTTCCCCCTCTTTTTACAATCACCCATTAAATAGTTTCTACAATCCTCTGAATGAATGCACCCTTTGCTGTGCTTGTGAGGGGGCTGACATCATTCACGGGCTTTGGGTTTGTTGTGATCTGGCTCGCCATAAGCTGGGTCTCTCTTTGCAGCAGACTGAAAAGCCTGCCAATTAGCAGAGCGCGTCCTGCACTGCCATTAAACACATCTACATATTTACTTAAAATACCTACATGTAGGTGCAACTTCAGCCACTTGATTGACTTCTGTTTAAAGGTGTGTACACTGAAGTCGGAGTTAGCTACTACTGAATTTAGGGGCTAAATGAAACAGGTCTGGGGTACTACATTCACTGAGCTTCCATATTCAAAAGATGGGGATGTTACTTGACAAATAAAGAAAGCACGATTTTTAAAACTGATTGTATTTTTTGTGTCTCAGAAAGGAACACAGCCAATAACAGGAAATAATTGGCCTTGTTTCCAGCTCAGATCGAGACAACTGACTTCAACTATAAAAAAAGAATAATGAACAACAGTGGCTTCACGTAAATATAGCATATTATTAAATTATAGGAAATCAGAAAATCATCATGGCATGGTTAGAAACTCGCGTGTGGGTGAATCCTAAATATTCAAATAGCAGTCAAATGAATGCAGTTTGGCCTTTGTGTCTACATCCAAATTAAACTGCCTAATCTTTAGCTGGTTTTTTTTCTATCAGCATCTCTCAGATAACATTTCACAGGCTAGTCAGAAAACCCTAAAGCTGAAACAAGACCCCCAACAGTATCAAAGTGCAATGCATTTAAGCCTATCTCTTGTGCTTTGTCGCATTGGTTCTGAGTAGCCAGAGTAGCTAGAAGGTGTTTCACGCCGTTTTGGTGCTGTTTTTCCCCACTGTGACTTCTGAATCACATCCCTCCCATAGCCTATCTTGGACATTGTCATTATCTCTGTGTTTTACAGGTTTGTTTGTTTTTTAAACTTAGGTCCGTGCTCTAAACGCAAATACAGAAATCGGTGGCCGAGAGGACCAGGAGGGACATGAATCGAGTCCATCGTGTGGGACCGAACGTGCTATGAAGGTCTGAGCCTTGTTCTTTTTGATTGTCTGTACATAAGGCCTGTGTTGTGTCTGGACCTGCTCTGTGCACCGTCACACATTTGCAAACCAGGAAATACTCCGCAGAAATAAAAACAAGACTGAAAACCGGATCACAAGGACTCTAGAAAATAAAAACAATCCCACGACCACCAGGAATGAATCCCTGTCAACTCTAATAAAGGCTTAACTGTGAGCATGTATAGATAGACATTAATAAACCCATGTTTAATAATTCTCTGAAATTGAACACTTGGGCACATGGGCCACTGTGGCTACGCTGGTCAGCATGGCAGTCATGAAAGAAAACACAGCTCTGATATTTTAAATATATCAAGTGGCACAGAATGGGAAACCCTGATGTTTTTTGTTTTTTTACAAGTCAAACTTGCTCACAGTCCGAGCTAGATTAAGAGCAGCCTCATCTCAAGGAATGCTGAGGGTCTTTTTTTTTTTTTTTACCCCTTTCCTCTTTCAGACAAAGCACAAACCACTGAAACCCTGGCACCATACAATCCAACAGGTCGAGCATAGAAAAGCGAAGAAGAAATAATCAAAAAACAATCAAGTAAACACAATAATGAGAACCTAACATATTGCTTAGGACTGATATCTTATTTTAAACACAAGTTGTTTTAAGCATAAATCCACCAGTGGTCTCTCACAGTCCTGTGGGCGTTTTCTGGGGCTCCAAAAAGGGGATCTTGTGGGTTTTCCCTCGATCAAACTTCAAAACAAAGCGGAATGTAAACCCATTCACAGGAGGAAAAAATGAAGTAGGTCTAAAAATAATAATAAACACCAATAAAGTTGCGAGCAATTTGGTGAGCTCGCGTTAAGAGTCCGGCTACGATTAGGTTGGAGATGGGACACGGTGGGAGCTTGTTTTTTGCTTTAAAAACCAGCTCAGTATTTCCTAGTTCTCTGAGCGTGTGGGGGAGGGAGAATCTGGCCGCCTGGCTGCCACCTCCACACGGGGTGGGACGGAGGGGGAGGCCCGGGGCCCCTCAGCGAGTTCAGGGAGTAAGCAGGGCACAAATCCCCGTCGCTGCCAACAACCAGCGACGGTGGGGATGGGAAATTTGCCATCAGACTGAAAGGCATTTTTGCAGGCGATGCTACAGTGCTCGCGTTGCTGCGTTTGCGTCTGCTCGGTAAGTCCTCCGTGGATACCTCCTCGCAGCCCGCGGGACGAGATGAAGAAGAAGAACAAGAAGAGGAAGAAGAAGAACAAGAAGAAGAAGGGGCAGCCTTTTGGACTCTGGGCACGTTTTGTTTTGTTTGCGTCCTGGAAACTCGAGATTTCTTATTCCCCAGCACCGGAGCCCTGTCGTTTTTGTTCCTGTGCCCCCCTTCCTCGAAACACGGGGTGTCCTGGGTGCTCCAGCATTCCTGAGGACTACAGGGGGACCTGGAGACCACATCAGGGCTCCACTCTGTAGCTTTAATCCCGCTGCTGAAAAAGTCTCCTTGTTGGATGGCTCCGCTGGGATATTGGCCATGGCTGCTCTCTGCCTTATCTCCTTTACATTTGACTACAGTGGCCTGGCTCTGGTATTCATATTCATCACAGCTTTCCTCCACTTTAACTTTCACATTGTGGAGGTTGAAGGGTGGTGTCCTGGCTGTCCTGCCGCTGTCCGAGTTGGGGGCGGCGGTCACAGAGGGCTCCTCCGCCTCGGTCTTTATTTTTTTCAGTGGAGTGGGCAGTTTTAGGCTGGTGGCTTTTGCCTCCCTTTTGTCGGTACATTTGGGGAGCTTGGCGTCTTTGTCGTGGTCACACTGTGCGCTCAGTACTGGGGGGCACTTGGTGGTATACCCCGGTGTCCTGCGTGAGGGATGAAAGGCCTTATTCCGGTTGGGTCCCGGTGAATAAGGGACCATCTCGTCGACAGGGTCAGCCCCGCATGGATCAGCCTCAAACGCCTTTTCCCGTTTGGACTCAGTGAAAAAGCTCTCCCCAACAACTGCGGAGTTAAATTTTGGTGGCTGTAAGGGTCCCAAGTCCTTTCTAGTTTCACTGCATATAAATTCACATTTCTGACGTTTCTCCTGTGTACTGTCCCCTGTCTGTGAAGTGGCAACATGGCCCAGTGTCCTGCGTTGTTTCTCTTGTTGCTGCTGGTTGTTGTAGTGAAACGTGGGATGCAAGACCAAAGGTGCTATACTAGTGTTGAGAGTTTTGGCGAGAGAACCGACCCGGGCCCGTCTGAACCGTATGCTCTGGACCGAAACACGGCTGGAAACGGAGCTCGAGTCGGACTGAGAAGAGCTCTCCTCCTCGTCTGAGCTGACCTCTGAACTCTCTGACTGCGTGTCATCTTCGTCTTCGCCCTCCTCTTCCTCCTCCGAGCTCCCGGAGTTGCTGGTGGTCGAGAAGCCGGACCCAAAGTCCGAGTCGGGGTACGCCCGGTCTGAGTAGGTGCTGGACTCGGTGTCGCTGCTGTAACTCTCCGGGAAAGTCGGCTCGTGGTGGTGATGATGATGATGATGGTGATGCTGGTGGTGGTGATGATGGTGAGGTCTGGGGTCAAGATAGAAATCCGGACCGAGGGGGAAAGCACCAAAAGAAGTCCCGTGACTGCCGGATGATTTGGGTTGTACGAGCAGCACCGGTGGTACGTGGTGGTGCGCGTGTCTGCTCCTGCTCCACGAGTGCCTCGCGCTGTCCCTGCCGCCGCCCCCCTCGCGCCTCCTCTTCCTTTTGTGAAGTAGGTCGCCGGCTGAGCGCGAGAGCCTGGACTGAGCAGCTATGGCGGACTGAAGCACCACTGGCTGCCGGCTCACAGCGCTCCGGAAAAACGAGTGCCTTTGGCTTAAAGTAACACGGTTCCCTGTTATTTTAGCTGTTTCATAGTTTTTAAAGTGTTTGTGACTGGACTTAGTCACCGAACGGTGTTCCCGTCCGTGGGTTTTGTGGTAAATTTGAGGTAGTTTGGAGTCGGTAAGGCAAGGAGTCAGCTCTCTCTTCCTGCCCGTTTTGTTGTGAAGTGTGAGAGTCTCCGGGACACCGTGCAAACTAAACCAAACTTTTTCCTTCCACAGCTCGGCGTCCGCTCGGAGGAGCCCCGGGGACGCATCCTCATCCCCGGGGGAACACACCGCTTTCGCTTTCCTTTTGTTGGACTTCAACACCCGCTCCGTCTTGCAGGAGAAATACAGAGCCTCCACGTCCTCCCGCGATATGAGAGTGCATTTAGCGGCATGGAAAGCTATAGAGTTTATTGCTTTGAGCTTCCGCAGCTCCTCCAGGTCGCAGTGGTGCTTCTTCACGTTCAGGTGGTCCATGCGCTTGTGCACCGTGGTCCGAGGGATGTTCTTCAGCAGGTCGGTGAAGACCTGAGACAAAGCAAACATTTGCTTGCCTTTGATGAGCAGGTATCCCAGTCTCACTCCTTGCATTTCCTCAAAGCCACACTCCAGGTCTCCCATGTTTTATGTATCCGCTCCAATGTATTAATCCATGTAGTCACTTTCCGTATATTATGGATTTACCAGTAAATGGCATGGGGTCGCGAGCACAAGGCATCCTGCTCATACCTTTAATCCATCCACAGTGCTGCTGCTGCGTCATGAAAATGTAAACTTTGACATGCGGAGTTAAATGGAGCTGCCGGTGTCTAATAGGTTGAATGAGCTGACAGCATCCATTCGTCGCCTCTTGCCCCGGTCCGGCATGGTGGAGGAATGCGACGGATGACGGAGCTGCTGCTACCTGCCTCTGCCGGCTCCACTCCCCTCTGGACGGCAGCAGGACGAGGGGTAGGTGTACAGCACTGCCTCAGCCAGAGGGATAAAATAGCGAGGAGAGAGAGAGAGAGAGAGAGAGTTGTGAGGGTGAGGGAGAAAGAGAGAGAGAGAGAGAGAGAGAGTCCGAGACAGAGAGAAACAGTATAAGAGCTAAAATGCAGCTGCTATTCTGGCTGCTGGTTGAGCCACAAATAAAATGACAGAGAGGGGAGGTGCGCCAGTTTGGAGACACCTTCATCAATTAATGCCCTCGGAGTCGACGCCCATTGGACGCCGCTGACAGGTGATGCAATAAAAATGGATATTCCATCCCCACCCCCTCCCACACCAACAGTGGTAGGGTACAATAGTTTACAATTGTGCCCACAGACTCCGCTGTTTGAGTAAATAATGCAGTTATGACAAGTTCATATTTCAATAGCTGAATACAGAGCTGCTGAAAATTCACCCCAGTTCATAGTGCGTGTACAACCAGAATAGGTAGCCTGAGCCTGCAAAGTGATAAGACTGGAATGTATTGTGCTTGGTATCCCCCTTTCGGTCCACATCAAAATGCATGCGGTAGTAGCCCTATATGCAATCGATTGTATGCTGGTAAAATGACTCCACACTTCGGGCATTTTAAACGGTTTGATGTGTGTTAACGCAGCGCAGCTTAAACAAAGACATTTCCTTTTTACACTTGGAGAGCTGCTTTTCCACGTTCAGGCTGCTGCCCTGACCAAGGCTCAACTCATCTGCTTTTGTTGGCTCTAGCTTTTTCTCCATGTTTTTTTCCTCGCTGGTTGACTATAGACTGACCTACTTATCCTACAATATTTGTTCAGACTGCATATATGCATTTGTCTGGCTATACTTTAATAAATCCATCGGCCTCTCAAATTTTGTTTTATACCTTTTCCCTTTGCAGTGTGTGTGTGTGTGTGTGTGTGTGAAATAATTTGAAATGTGTTGTGGTGTAGCACTGTTAATATATTATGTATTAACGCATGCAAGTGTTACCGTCATACCTTCAAACTCTAGAAATGATATTCTTGTGAATTTAGTGGAGTCATGCTAAACCGGCAAATCCCTGGTAAATTGTAGCCTACTTTTCATCCTGGTAAAACAACGTGAACAGTGATTGGACAGGCTAAAAGTGCACAGTCAGGGTTGCTTTTCCCACAATATTTTCCAGACAATGTAGGTTAAACCTGTAGCCACTTAAAAAATCAAATTAAGATCTCCCGTTAAATAAACACTTTAACTGAACATCTTGGAGCAACAAATATAAAACATGTTGCAAAATATACACGATAAAACTGTTACGTTAATTATATTTATAAAACGTTTCTATCAACAAGTAGATTTTTATAAAAGGGGGAACAGGAACATTGTGAGATTATTGAACACAGCGTAATCACCTAGGTTATTTTATTTCTAGGAATTATTATATAGAGTCTGGTGTCGTGCAAAATACTTTGGGCACTGCATTTTCACATTTTGGCTATTTGCATATTGCATGTGCACACCTAAAACACCCATATACACATACCGATATGCCTTTTCACGGAGCATGCACTCAAGCCTATGCGCACGCACACCTGTAAAGACAGGCACGCAATTTGAAGGATGCACACGCAATCTTTATCGACACACACACATAGGCTACACAGAAAGCAGAGGAAACGTAGGCTGAAGCCACCTCCCACAGCGCTGTCCAAATAATGTGATGTAGTATATTATATAGGCTAATTGTTTGAATTACCGATAGGGCTACAGAAGGCTGTTTGGACTGGCTATTGTGTTTCGCCCCTGAGCCATATTTTTTCAATACTCCCTGCATTATGTTCCGTCTTTGTTATCCATAAAACACGTGAATCCCTTGTGGCCAGTTCCTCACGTGCAGCGCTGTGCGCGATGGGGCCAAACTCAAGGCTGGACATGCTCATCTCCTCATTGTTAAGCCTATTTAGTTATTTACAAAACATTTACTGTATGTTGAATAGCGTCAATGTTACCTCGGTGTTACATCAAACAGCGTGTTATATATGTAGGCGTCGTTATTATAGCTTCTTGTTAAACCTCTGAATATGATTGGTTAATGTCCACAAAATCCACGCAGAATTGGACTGTAGAGCATAATCACTAACTTGGTGGTCATGGACTTACAGACAAGATCGTGCATACCAAACAAGATACGGAAAACAGTGTGTGAATGGGACTTAATGAAATTATGGGATATATATAGGCTATAAAGTACCTGTAGCCACCATACGCACGCGTGTGC
Organism: Maccullochella peelii; assembly: GCA_002120245.1. NCBI lineage: Eukaryota > Metazoa > Chordata > Actinopteri > Centrarchiformes > Percichthyidae > Maccullochella > Maccullochella peelii. The sequence goes on along the minus strand of LKNJ01000628.1, from coordinate 68,729 downwards.
ACGTATTTTGGAGGTTTAGGGTCAGAGTGTTGCACCTTGAATTGTCAGCCTATGTACGCTATGCTTTGTTGTGGACCAAAAATATTTTTATGTTATTTTATGTTGCTTCTAATTTAAGAGTTTATAGTACAGTGGATGTGTGTGTTGTAGCACAGAATCGTAAAGATAATTAAAAGTTATAATTATACTAGCCTCCAGTGTGAAAAATCTCCTTCTATTTATGAAGTAGGCTAGGTTATATTTTACTCGGTAAGCCGCAGGAGGCTGTTCTGCACCGCACACCGTACTTGTGGGCATGAGGGGTCAGACTCAGGGTTGCAGTTGAAGCACACCATGAGAAATCACTGTGTGTGTGCGTGTGTCTGTACAACTATCGGGGAATATATGCCTTATAGGCTGCCCACTCACTTCACAATCAGTAAACTCCAGTTCAACTCCCATACAGCCATGGGTCACCTGACCTGCATTGTCGTCGCTTTGAAAACAACCAATGACCTGCAAGTTGAGCTCGTCTCGCTCTGGTTGCAGCAAAACTCGCTTTTCACGTGCTGATTCTGGATGACAGCATTAATACATGGGGAATACGGAGCTTCACGGATGCAGCAGAGTGAAGTGAGAGGAGGGGCAGCTTGTTGAGGTCCGGATCCCCGGGGGAATAACTCAGATCCCAGAGTCACGACGCACCGTGCCCGGCCTGGGGGATGCAGGGAGGAACAGACTCGTTTCATCTCACGTCCTGACCACTGCATGTCTTGCCCTTTCGGGAACCTGAGTTTCTGTTTAGTTTGACACAATACGTGCTTATTGTTTTTCTTGGTTCCTACTTGAATGCAGTCGGTTTAAACCAATGTAAACTAACCAAGTCTCTTCTATTGACCTAAATTGGTCCACATCCAAACTGGCCATTCATGTGCGCCTTGCAAAGAATATAAATTGCCCTATAATATAAATACATCTTGTGTCACAAAGTAATGAGATTACACAGAAATTAGACAGTTTGACGTGTGTTCAGCTACTGCAACGGGGATCCATTTACAGCAATTTCACATAACTTTTTTCAGTGCTGTCACACAGGTCTCTATTGACCAGTACTGTTGATGTGAAGCCGTAAAAGCTTTCAAACTTAAAATATATTTTTTAGAAGTATTAATCAATGAATTACTTAACGTACTGACGTACTGGCTTACCTACTAAGCGCCACCCCCCACCCCCCAACACACACACACACACACACACACACACACACGGTTAATTTGTGGGACACATAGGAGCTTAATGATGATCTAGAGAGCAAACAGTTAAAGTCTTGTTGACAATTGTTCAAATGAAATATCCATAAAAAATATTATTATATATAAAATAATTCTCAGAACATGACAGACAGCCTTTATAACATATGAGCAAACAAAATAAAAAGGTATTTACCTCCTTCAAAACATAAATAAATAAAATACTTTACTACTCTTATAACGTATCAGGTTGAATTTGTTAAAACTGCCAGTGAAGTTTGTTATACATCGAGATAAGTGCCCCGTGCATGCTGACTCCATGATCATTGTTTTTGAATTAGAGCCCTCAGCGTATCCCAAGGTCTGAATGGAGGGCCATCTAAAACAATAATATAATATTATAATAATTACTGAATAAAAATAACCTTGTGTATATATACATATTTGAGTATTTCCAATTAAGACAAGGGACTCTTTTGTTATGCAGATTTGTGTTGCACCAGATGCCACAGGGCACTTATTCCACCCTCTCCTGCCATCGGATGTCGGAGGGGTGGGGGAGACGAGACCGAGTGGCCGAGAGAGACACCTCAAGCACGGTGGAGGTTTCTTACAACAGCTCGCTGAGTGAGAGAAATGCCTCAGACGACCAAATGGACATAAGGCTATAACTCCCGTATAGGCTTGATATGTTTGTGGCTGGAGTTAAAGTGAAGGGGAACCACCAGAACTCAATTTAATCAGATGTGAGCATGAAGTTACTTCTCTTACTTCTCGTCAGTGCCCCTGTAATCTATATAGATTCATGATAACAACATTCATGATACATAGTAAGAATATCTAAAAGTGAAACATAAATGAATAAAACCTCTAAACGTATGCTGTTTTACCTAGGCCTACTTTTTTATTTTCACTATGGAAGACCGGCTTAATGGGGGAGATAGACGGATTACGGTAAGGACACGGTTTACGCACACACTCTCACACACGCACATGATCAATGACATCAGTGTAACCTACATTTTATCAGGAGTGAAAGCGTTTGAAACTTCAATGCCCGAGAAGGACAAAGAGATGAAATTTCTCCAGCACCATTTATGCAATATAAATATAAGACGTAGGCCTATATAGTTGATTTCAATTTAACAGGCTTGCAAAATATATAGAAAGTCCACACACTCCACACAGTCGCGATGTGGAAACCAGGTTTATGTAACTGCTTCATCTGTTGGATTTCAAACATTGTTATAAGCTCACTGGCCATACAAATCTTTAACTGCATGCAAGCTTCCAAACTCGTCTAACACTCGTCAAACCAAACGCGTTGCTCCTGCAGCCCCAAGTCATTTGTTTTGCATTGAGTTTTATGGAGACGCTTGGTCAAGGAGGCGCAGGCACTTGTAAGAGCATAGACTTTTTATGACACAAACCCATTGCCCCATGCCAAAACAATGAATTCCTCTCCACCCCCCACCACCCTGGGAGAATGGGATTTTACATGCAATCCGAGCCTGAAGTGTGTGCGGACAGTGGTGGGGGGAGGGCTCTCTTCACCTTTCACCCCGCCGCGTTGGGACTATTTTTTCCTGGGCCCCTGTGCTAGGCTACTCGCCGACCAGAGAGGAGACCATGGGCAAATACTGATGGGTCTGAATGTGGTGTAGCCGAGAAAGAAGCACTATGGCTCGGGAGCGCTGGGTTCATTTAGCTGTTCAGGTCATTTCAGTGTTTGGAACTTTTCACACTCCAACTCAGCAGCAAATAAAAAACACGAATAATTGGTGAAGTTACTAGATTATAGAGGTTATAGTCTCTTTTTCTCCAGTTGTTCCCAACACATCATTTAGTCTCATGAGGAAAAAAAATCTGTCACAATCATTACAGCCCTTACAGCATATATTACATTTACCATAAACCATAAGACAGACATGCAGAATCAGCCCAAGTATGTCGATGCTATAGAGATAAAAAATACCACTTAGGATATCTATAAAGTCTGCCATATAGGCTATAATTACAACCTAAATTAATATCAGGCTCCATTAAATTTAATGATGCATTTATTGGGGTTGCTACATGTGAATAACCTTAACTAAAATTTACTGTATTAGCTGTATTCATGCAACAGTGAGATGGACTGAAGGGATGAAGAACGTGAGCATTCGTGTGCTTCAAACTCACTGCTTTCTATTTAACTAGGCTTAAAGAATAATAGTTGGGCTAAATTTATATGCTATAGATTGTGTAAAAGCCGATCAAATGTCACAACACACATGTTCTTGAACAGTTAACATAAACAATGTTAGGTGGTTTATTTTGTTTAGCAAGATCTGCAGGCCATAGTTAGTTTACATTCTACATGAACCCCATGGAAAATAACCCATTACTCATTAATAAATTGATTTGAAACAAGCACATGGCATCTGTTTGGGAACACAATTGCTTCAAAATAAAAGTCCTATACTTAGCTGTCAGTAGTCATTTGTTGAAGCTTATGAGCTCAGTCTGTGAAAACATTCCTCCCAGACTGCTTTAGTTTTCTGCGGAGTTCCCCTGCAAAGCACGCACACATTTGGGATGCATGTTTAAGGACAAAATTCAGATTTTATTACTGATGTGGTGTTTCTAAAAAACATTCCTTGCTCCCGGGTCTTTCTGAGAATTTAGAAATGTCAAGAAAACACATAAGCTTTAAAAAAGACAGCTAGGTAGGCAGGCAATCTATTAAGAGCAGTTACCATTAGATACAATAAATAACTGGCAGGCAGTTATGTCCAACATTTGTGTATACAATGCCTTAACACAATGCCATTTCAGATGCAGCTTACATATACTTTAAGTCCGTGGGGGTTGCTTTTCCCAGTGTTGTCTTTCCTCCCTGCGTATTTTACACCTTCCTCATTCTGCACAGAGAGACCACAAAACTTCACTCAGCCTATGCAAACATGCCTAGAACCCAATCATGAGAGCCCTCTGACTTTGTAAATCTCAAGTGCTGTGAAGTCGCCTATCTGACAATTAAATGTAGACCAAAAGAGACAAGAATAAGTGGGAATATGACTGAGCACACTGCAGGAAAGCAATTAAACCCTTTTATTCCCATATGTTGTTTCTAAATAGGTCCATTAAATGCTTGCAAACTGCAAAATCAATGAAATGGGAAATACCACAATCAAATATGTTTGAGAATGTTGTTTCAGTCTTTTGTGTATTTCTGCTCTCTCAGTCCAACTTGACTACTGTACTGTGGAAGTGAGACAGGCTACCTACAGTGCTGAAAATACGAGCAAAATGTTTGAAAACCATGACAGTTAGTAGCCTATGACATAAATCCTGCTCTATAGGCTACATGTGCATTGTGGAAAAACGGTGCATGTTTCTTCAGTATGTTAAATCTTCATTATTTCTCTATCTATTTTTTTTAATGTGGCAAAAGAATACGGTTGAGAGAACAGTTAATATTTCCAAACAGATCCAGGCTCGTAGCAGAAACGCTTTTGCAGTGGATTTAGAGATCCTCATCCAAATACCAACTTGGTAGATGTACAGTATGGACAACAAAGCTCTTAGCATCTAAGTGGACTGCCTGGTTATGATCATAGAATACCTTACATTACATAAAAGCTCTGAGTACTATATGTACTTTGAGGTCACCAATAGTGAGTGGAGGCAGACAGTGTTGCTGCAATTTTCTATCTCACAGACAGCTCTTCTCTGACAACCCAAGGAACATTATACATGATTCGTGCAGACTTTTACTTAATCAAGTGCAAGTTGTAAAAATCATTTGCCATTTTCAGTGTTTCAGTAGCTATATGGGCCCCTCCACAACCGCTGCCCCCTCCTTCGCCTCCCTTTGTTCTCTCCAGCTCTAATAGGTTTTCCCCTGCCACACACAATTCACTTTTTTTCCCTTTTCCCCCAGCTCCCCGTCCCTCCCACACCCCCTTTTAGTGCAGTGCCCAGTGTCGACTGGAGCATTTGAGCAATTTGAAATTAAAGCAAACAATGGGCAGGCACTCCCAGGGACCTCTCGCTCACCATATTACACGGAGGACGCTCGTGTGCTCTTGCGCATTATTGGCAAGTCATTACGTTTCTCTGGAAACCAAAAGCGGGAGCTCGCTCAGAGGAATCGGTGATGCAAGCAGCAGCTGAGTGCTTGGAATAGCATGTGTGTGTGTGTTCTGGAGCATCCTTGGCAACAGCGTGGGGATGCTGTCAAAACAAAACTGTATATTGACAGGTCTGATATGCAGCCTGATGTAGGATTCTCAAAGCCCATTTAATATTTTTTGAAAGATAAAAGCTATTCATCCTTACAATGAACAGCTTTTCAAATTGCTGTCTAGTGGCTGCATGCTCACAAGGCCTGTATCTTTCCCATCCTTCTACCATTCTTAATCATATTAAAATGGCATGGAGAAAAAACATAAAATATTTTAGTTACTTGAAAATTATATGTTCCAAAGCCAGCTATTGATTGTCCAGGGGTATGGGGATACATAAACCAAAATTCAAATTAATTAGACATATGGGCTATCATTTTGTTTAAGAAAATCTCTCAAAATTCCTCAAAACTTATTGTTGTCACTGACTTTAAAGCTGTGAAAACAAACAAAAAACCCCTGTAAAAAATAAAAAGAAGAAGCTGTTATTTGTACTTGTGTACTGTAATGGACCATATAGCATAATGGATGTTATATATGTCATGTTTATTATCATCTAACTATTGTCATGTTTTGAATGAGTTCAGTAAGATGCAATAAAACACCTACAAGCCTGACTTTTAAGGAGGCATGTGTGGATGTGTACAAACATAAATGACATCTGGAAAACATTCAGCATTACAGCTTGAAAATGAATTATTAAGCTTATAATTACTGATTACAAACATGTACAGTCTGCCTATAGAGTAGCCTAGTAGTAAAGTGTTATGACAGTGACCTAAATGGCTTCTCACAGGATAGGATAAAACAAATCTTAAATGTTAAAAAAAATCCCATAGAAAGGGAAAATCAGGAACTGTCCAGAATTTACTGCAACAACTGATATAAGATAAATGTTTATAATCTGCTTGAACTGAACCACCTAAACCAAAAAAGGTTTTCTGTAGGTGGGAACACACACAATTTATCCAGGTTTGCATTATTTTTATTATTGATTATTCTGCCAATTAGTTTCTTGATTAATCAGATAATTAAACCATAAATTAAATAAATAAACCAGTCAAATGCAGCGAGGGATTGATCTGCACACCCTTGTTTTATTTTTATAAAATATCAAATAATACAATGCTTATTAAAAATTCCCAGAACCCAAGTTGACTATTCTCATGTCTTGTTTTGTCCAACCACCAGCCCGAAACTCAAAGATGATAACAAATAACACAATGATATAAAACAGCAAATTCTCACATTTGAGAAATTTGAACCTGACAATGATTTGTATTTTGCTCAAAAAAAAATCATGCATTTCATTAAACAATTACAAAATGTATTGTAAATAACTTTTCAGTTTATTGATTAATGGATTTATTGACAAATCATTTCAACTCTAAACTGAGCTATTATGTAAAATAATCAAACATGATCTTCACACTGAAAGTAAAACCCCTCATTTTAAATCTGTTCTTTTCAATGCAGCTGTGCTCTATGCATCACAAACTCGTCTTAGTCCACTCAGCAGATCAAGGATCACAGGCCTTGCTGCAAACACACAGTCACCACTCATGTTTTCTAAACATCGTGCTTTTAACGGTTGCTGAACGTGGTAGGTCTCTGTCGGTAATACGTCACTTCTTTGCCTACCTCCATGTTGCTACAGTGTTGACAGTGAACCGAGGAAAGTGAGGTCGCTTTACTACAAAGTTTCAAACCACCCCGGCCATGTGGAACCAAAATGGAACGTTGCTCTCGGCGATACGATCCAATCACATCCGTCTTTTACTTCCTGTCAGAGGGCACGCACAGACACGCGCCTTGCGTCATTACGCATTTCCTGTTCTCTACGAAGTCCCCCCTCTTCTCCTCACCGTCGCGCCGTGAAGTGGATGTTTTGGTGAAAAAATACGGTGTCGAAAAGGGACGTAAACACGTTTAAAACATGACATTTCGACCGAGTGGGACATAAAGCGGTGTAACAGGGGAAAGAGGGGCGTCTTCAGCGAAGGTTTCGGTTAATCTGTATGTCGTATTCTTCCGCATGTCCGCTTTCTTCGTAGATGGTCTCCGGCGAGCGTTGTCTGGCGGTGGACGACGACGAGTTCTTGACGAATAATATGAAGGAGATGATCGGTGGTTGCTGTGTTTGCTCTGACGAGAGAGGCTGGGCGGAAAACCCGCTGGTGTACTGCGACGGGCACGGCTGCAACGTCGCCGTACACCAAGGTAAGCTGTGCTGTTAGCTCGGCCAGGAGTTAGCCGTTAGCTCACAGGCTAGTTAGCGTTATCTTGTTGCAAGGTTATGCAGCGCCCCGTATGGAAGCCGCCTCCTTGCCTGCCCTCACCAAGGCCAGGCTGAGGTCAGGCTCAACTCATACAGCAGAGCAGTGCACTGCTTTGGCTTGGCAGCTAACTAATCTGCTATGGACGATAGTTGGCAGCTGCTTTATTAACACCCATCTGGCTGCGAGTCGTGCTAATTGTTTTTATCCCTGACAGAAGCTGTCATGTTGGATATGGAGAAGAAGGGATGCTTTCATCTTGTCAAAAGATGTAAACTTACTCTGACTACGAAATAATAATCCAGACTGCACTAAATGGAAGGGAAACCTATTTAGACGCTGTTTTTTATGTTTGGAGTCCAACATTTGGAACAGTTCAAGCAGCAAAACAATGATTTCTAATGGCTACATGTTAGCTTCTTGACAGTATGTTGTGCTACCAAGCCAGTGCTCACCCGAGATGACTCAGTTGATGACGTCCAGTGTTTACAAATTTAACAGCTGGCCATGTGTCCATTTGGCAAACTAACACAGTGGGAGATAGAAAACTATTTGAAATGTCAGCAACTCTGAACCCACAGATGCATCTCGGTGTATTTGCACTGGTAACACTGTTTTGCTTGTAACAACGTGTTAAGAGTGTTTGGACTGTTAAGTAGGCCTGACAGGAGCATGTTTGTAAATAAACCTACTAACAGCAAAACTGTTACATGCAAGGAAGCACTCAGATCTAGTCAAATGTTAGATCTAATTCACCCACATGTTCCTCTTTGCTGGGTTAAAGTTGCAGAAACCAACCCTAGGCAGTAGTAATGACTTTTTATTTTATCATTAATTACTATGAGATTTGTCGCAGTTGTATTTAATATTTCACGTTAAGGTTGCATCATATTCTCCCAGCCTTGGCCTGCAAGCTTCATGGCTTTGTAGAAAATACGGTATCAATTTGCCTAAGATTAAGTGCATTGTGAAACTAGACAGAGATCTAGGCAGGAAAGTGATCTTTAGTGTATTGTGATACTCTCAATATCAAACGTACCCTGTCAATCATCATATCCCATATTCTATCACAAGGTCTGTCCAGAATAAAAGTGGAGTTTTGAAGCTTCAATACAAAGTATTACTATATACTGAAAGCGGCAAAGGTATATAGAATGTTGTACACAAACCCTCTGTTAAACATCCAATCACTTCCCAAATGTGGTCTGGTTAAATTTCTTTGGTTTAATAATTAATCATGCATCACATTGTATCACGTATTTATATATAATGCTTTGCAGAGACACATACTTGATTATGGTTGGAAGGACACACAGGCAACATGGCATAAAAGCCACTACTTTCTCCTCTAGTGAAGTATATATAATACTCAGGATTTTGATTCAGATAAGCAGCAGTTACCATGTCCAGATCTGCTCCTGTTATGATAGCCTCTGTCTAAATTAAACATGTTTCCTAGATAAAAGTAACTACAGTATCTTGCAACATTCAGGAGTGTCCAGTGATCTGCATTTCAGGAATCAACAGACATTAATCAATTGGAGAGTTTTTTATATTGGTTAATTTTAATATCCGTCAGAACACTGCCATTAATTTAATCCATAGACATGATGCATCTAAAAGAGGGCCTGTTAATAATTTGTATCAAAAAGTAAAATGTTGTATACCTAATTGAGACCAGGAGTGCTTAACTGAGACTGGGAGAGTGTCCACATTTCACACTATATACTAATACTATACACTATATACTGATGTTGAGAGAACATTTTGGAAGATAGTTTACTGTACAATAAGTAGTATTGTATTGCAAAGTACACAAAAAATGCAAGACAATCGGTCAAGACAAACATCAATTTGAAATTATTGTAATTAGTGAGTAAATATTTTAAATTTTCTGTCACTGTTTTATTCTTCCCATTTCCATTACATGTTGCACTGTGGGACAAAAGCATCCATCAACAGTTCAGTCAAAACATGTTTTCGGTTAAAATCATGACATTTAAAAGCATATGTAATCTTGAAATTATTCCGATGTGATTGTACCAAAACAGGGTTATTATGTATTGTATGCAACTGGGGCATATCTTGGGTACATCTACATATACCTAGTAAGTATGGCTGCATCCTACACAGGATGCAATCACCTTACAGTAATGAGCACAATCTCTTAACATTTGTTAACAAATTTATGATGAATAAAACACGTCTCCTGTGTGTTTGAGCGCTCCTCTGAATCTTAAAGAACTTAAGAAAGAGCTTAAAATAACATCAAAGCAGTCATATACTTTATGTGGCACTGGTTAGCATGGCAACAAATAAAATGGCAAGCTTTTAAGTGACTGGATCAGCCAGCCATAATTCTTAAAATGAATCAGGTATGCAGTGTGTGCAGAATATCCTATGTTTTATCTGTAACTCTGGTCACCAGTTTCTTCATGTGAACTCCGTAACCTTTGGGTGTTTTGTTCTCAGGAATCTGGATTATAGCTGTTTATTCCATTGGATTATGGGCTCTGGTTTGATCAGAGATAATCTGAAAATGTGTAGAGGTAGGCTATTTAGGGTAGTGCTGCCGCATTCAGGGTAGCACCACCTGCACTGCAGCTTCAAGTTTGAGTGGTGTAAGCATCAGTGAAATCAAGTTATAACTCAAGCTGAAAGGACTAAGTGTGTTTTTAAAGTAGTCCATGTTGTAAATCATATTGTTTGCTTATGCAGTATCAAAATATTAAGAATTTACAGAACTTTGTAGAATGTATGAAAGTAAAGAGACGTAAATAGAAACTGAGTCCTCTTTGGCCTTGTGGATGCGTTCATGCAGCATCCACACAGCACTGAGTAAAACGATAACGTAAAGCAAACCATTATCGTTGGCGCCTACGTGTGCTGACATTAACAATGCATCACTGGCGATTCTGCCATTGTTCCAGGGTCTTAAAATATTTTGTAGCGCTGGCAAACTATGTCAGCTGTCAGTAGAGCGATATAAAACACTGTTCAGTTATGTATTCAAACCAGTTCAGTCATAAGTTTGCCTTGTGTCACATGTAAAATAATAGTCAGAAGTGGAGATACTGTGATGTATTCTAAAGATGTTATCAGGTTTGGTGTGGTTTTATTATCACTGTAAATATATTCTGTGGTATAAAATGTGATGACTTACTTTTAATTTCTCTTTTATCTCTCTTCAGCCTGCTATGGCATCGTGCAGGTGCCCACTGGTCCGTGGTTCTGCAGAAAGTGTGAATCTCAGGAGAGAGCAGCCCGCGTGGTGAGTCCCATAATCCATTCATCATTTATGAGTCAACTCCTAGAATAACAGGACCGTCTGGCAAAGATAGCGGACCTCATGCACTTGAACAGTGCTATCATTTATAAATGCACCAATAGTGCCATGTTAGGTCTTGTATCTTCAGTGTGTCTGTTCAAAGGTTGTTAGAACAGAAAATCATTCTCTAAAAATCTAAATGCCGTTCACATGTGAAGATAACATACACTGGTGTTTTGGGGTTAGTTTTGCTGGTGTTTATTTAACAGAACTGTTTATTACTCTTTAATATAAAAAATATATAATCTTACAATGTGATTACAGTGGTACATAATAAACAAACAATAGTGGCATAGTGCTGGAAGCTGTCAGATTCAGTATACAAAACTGACTTTATAGAGCCTTCCTTTGGCTTTTTTAAACCAAGGAACATAAGAAAGAATTGTATTGTGCTAAATGACACTATCACAGAGCAATAGTTTCATTGTTTAACTCACTAGTGAGACTTGAAATCTTGCTTGTGTTGTATGGCCTACCCTGTCTATCGTTTCGTCTTAAATCTCTGCACAGCCTGGCAGAAGCTGCACTATCAAAGGCATTATATTAGAGTTCTGCACAGACCTGCCAGTTTCTGTGGATCAACTGCCTGCACTGACAGGATTTTCTGTGTCATGTGCTGTCCCTTGACCTTAGCCTGCCTGTCAGCCCACGTTCTGTATTCTGTGCCAGTTACCATCATATTTCATCAAATGATTGTTAATCCTGATTTAAAAGCTCTATTAAAGATGATCATAAATGCTCTTTGAGTGTGGCCAATTTGCCAACTGTATCAAATCCCATTTGTTGTATGTGGTATACTATGGCGTGCAAACATTAAGCTATCTAGCCTGCATCGTAACAGCACATGAAAATGTTACTGCCCAGGCAGGAACGTGGCCCTGGAAAGCACTGCTTTTCCAACAGTTGCTGCAGGACCCGTGAATTGGTCCAGAGAGCTTCCATATTTACGTGTTCTTTTTGTGAAACTGGAGCGGCTCGCTGAGTTTCAACTTAATATGACCTCGGCAAACTTCTAAGGACCTGTCAAGATTTTGTCAGGGCAAGATTTACTTACGTAGTTGTTGATACAGGTGCTAGGAATGATTTGCCTACTTAAACTAACTAGGTTTTTCTCTAATCTCTGGGGTTTACAAAATGACTTTAGGGGAGAAATCTGACATTAACAAGGTCACTTAAGTACATGTCAATTCTTGTCAAGCAGCATCCAGGTGTACAAAATCTTTACATTGAAGCTGATGTGTAAAGTGTTAAATGTCCAGACTTCTGTCTCATTGAAGGAATCTGTGTACAAACTTGTTTACAAAATATGGGTGAGGTGTTCATTTTAAAAATTATAAAAATATAATCATACAAAAGTATTTCAAAGGATCTGAAGGAGTACGTTGTGTGTGTGTGTGTTGTGTGTGTGTGTGTTCACAAAGAATTACATTGTGTGCAATGTTAGCAGGCTGGTAAAATGAGTAATTTTTCTCATTGACAGAGTGCCTTCATGAAAATGAAAAATGCTGACTTTCTGCAAAGCATTATTTTAGTGGAAGAGAGATAAATACTGACAATGATCCTTATTTTTCAATCTCAAATTTGCCAAATAAAACATGTCGCTTTACCCAAATTGAGTGGTCTGAATCAAATTGGCCTGTAGAGTTGATCTCTTATGATTCTGTTTTGTCTAATAAAGGCGTATTGGGGAATGGTATTTACACATTTGAACGGTTTTATGAGATTAAGAAATAAATGAAAGTTCATCTTGTTTGTAGCTCGCAGCAGCCAAGTTTAGACAGATTGTGGACTGAAGAGTAAATGAAGACGTTATTTGATTGTGAAGTACTTTTTAAACAGAACTTTATAATAAATAAAACAATTCTAGAAATAAATTAAAGAGAAAACCTGTTCAGAAAAATGGATTTAAGATAGCAACGTGGAGTAGAAGCACCTTAACTTGTTTGTGAGGTGTGAACAAAAGAAGGACATAAAGGAGAGGGAAGTCTTTATGTTCTGTTACAAATCACACACATTGTGCTCTTTGTAGCTGTAGGCTTTAAAATGAGCAACACTGGCTTATTTGTGAGTTGAGGAAGAGTCGAATTGTCTGGCTCAGAGCAACAGAAATAATTGCCTGAGGACTCGTATTTGCTGATGCATACACACACAGAAAGAAACACCCTTAGGTGGCAGATAGTGAGGGGGTTTTCCCGGAGAGTTTCTGGCCTCGTGCCCAAATCAGGACCGCTCGTGGGTTTAGCTCACATGTTGACATATTTGTCATACTTGTGTGTTTACCTCACTTCAAGTAGGTTGTGTTTGACCCTGTGTTTCTTCTTTACCCACAGAGATGTGAGCTGTGTCCCCACAAAGATGGAGCCCTCAAGAGGACAGACAACGGAGGTAGAATCCCTCTCAGCTGCATCCACACACACACACACACACACACACACACACACACACACACACACACACACACACATCTGTGGCGAGCCTCTTGTGTATTTTGCCATTAATTGCATGTCACCGGCAAGTTTAAGGGGTGTGAGCGTGCTGGGAGAGTTATGTTGCTGTTTGTTGTGTGTGCTGCTGCCTCTCTCTACCGTCATTGCCAGTCCATGTTTTATGAGTGTGTGTGTGTGTGTATGTTTATGAGGGGGCGGGCCAGGATGGGTATAGTGCATGGCCTGTGAGGAGTCTCCTCTCTGGGTTCATTGGGAGGTCAGCTTGGTGGAGACTGTAAATATTCTCTGTGTGTGTGTGTGTGTGTGTGTGTGTGTGTGTGTGTGTGTGTGTGTGTGTGTGTGTTTGAGTCAGTCAGAGAGAGGCACAGCTGTGGGATTGTGTCCAGGCCTGCAGGGAGGCATCAGGACAACACTAACACACACCGTTTTACTACTTTCCCTTTTATTTTACCCTTCCCATGACCCCTCTCTCCCTCTCTTTTTCCTCCTTTTTCTCTGTCACCGTCTCTTTCCCCTACTGTCCGTATCTCCACACTCGTCAGGTCCTCTTCACTTGTTGACCTGTGGTAGTTGCTGTTATTTCAGGTGGGACAGTAATAAAGCAGAGCAAAGGTATTAGTCTGAAATGGGTGTTTGGTCCAGCATCTTAACATAGCCTCTCCCTTTTTTGTGACTTCTTTGGTCTTAGATACCCAGTAAATGTTGATGCTCTCATTATAGCAGACGTTTAAAGATTAAGACAAACAAAGTTGATCTGTCACATCCATATATTTAAGGGGTTTTGATGGAAACAAGTACACTAGAAAATCAGCAATAGGTTCACTTCCTACAAGTCAGAGCTAAGAAATATTAATGTGTGGCAGCAGTATGAAAATTAGATATGTGTTACAGAAAGTGAACTAAAGGTAGTCCTGTTTTTTATCTGGTGTTGGTGTCATGGTTTTACTGTAGTTTACCACAGAAGCTCATAAAGCCATTTGCCTCATTTGTTGTTTATTCACAACTTCACATTTGTTACCAACAAAATGTAAGCTCATTGTCTCTACACATTGGACTTACATTGGATAACTTCTTGGAGTATGGGCTGTTCGTAAAGGGATGCTTTGTTGGGTTTTTTGGGGGGTAAAAGTGTAAATGTTTAGTTTGAAGAGGAAGGATGTTCCGCTTTTATAGTCCTATTTTATAGGCCTCTTCCAGATTCTTGGAGGGACTTCAAAACAACAACATGCCCCCATTTTACACCCTTTCCTCCCCTCCGTCCCGCCCCCTGCCCTCCTCCCCCCTCCCCCCTGTCCCGCTCACCAGGTCAAAGGCAGGTCAGGGGTTCAACTGTAAGTTTAAGCCTGTTTTTGTTTCCGCTATGGGGAAAAACGGACACCTCCAGCGTGGCAGGAGACTCCCACCTCTATTTGACCTCCTGCCGACCTCCTTCTGCTCCTCCTCAGCTCATCGTCAATTCTGCTGCCACTCCACCATGCCCCACTGTCGTTCTACTGCCCCCAGTTTGTCTTCACTGACAGGCAGCTGTGTGTGTGTTAGGGCGCAATAAACGGCTACTTAGATAGATTAACTACCAGTTGGCAAATTAAAATATTTACGGTTCAGCAATTCAAAGTTGAACTCAAATTTTTATGTTTAATATGTAAATGTAACCAATACTGCAATTTGGCATGTTAATCACGGGTCCACACCACATTTAGGTTGTGTTGATTTCTTGCTTTGGACCAAAGAAATATTATCCATTACTGCCTTTTGGTCTGGTCCATTTTGGGTTTACATTGACAGCAAACCAAAAGTTGCAAGGAACACATTCAAAGGAGTGCTCTTCACTGAGTGAAGGCTTTATTCTGTCTTCACTAATAGTCCCAAAGAGCTCAGAAGGAAATACCTGGACATGAGCACTCATCATAACTGCACTGGACTTTATGGAGTTTCATTATGCTCAGCAGATAGAGTCAAAGGGCATGATGTATTGTGTAGTGCGACATGATGGGTGAGAAGGGGGCCATCATCGGCTGTTCCAACTCAAATAAACCGGACCAAACACAGAAGCATAGAATAATCAGTTATACATTTAGTGTAGACACTTCACATTTTTTAGAGTCTGTGTTATGAGTTGCAACTCTAAAGAATGTGTGGGAAAATGCTGTTTTTTTGTTTTACCCAGCTGATAAAATTCTGTAGGCGACGTATAGAGCAGTATTTTATTCTTCATGTTATCGGAGTTTTGCCACATTGGTAAAACATCAAACAAGGGGATAACAAACATCAATTCTGCATACTTTTATTACTATTCAAGACCTTAGCAGATGGTTTTCTGAAACTGCCTTTTGCTGTAGTTTCATGTGCAGAGGCTGATGGCTGTTTTCTGTGCGTCTTTGCAGGCTGGGCCCATGTGGTTTGTGCCCTTTATATACCAGAAGTCGAATTCGCCAATGTCTCAACTATGGAGCCCATAGTCCTCCAGTCTGTGCCACATGAGCGCTACAACAAGGTAACAAAATGTATCACAAAATGAGAAACTGAGTCTATTTTTTTAATTAAAATGGTTCTCTTAACTGTGTGTGTTTGTGTGTGTAGACATGTTATATCTGTGAGGACCAGGGCAGAGAGAGTAAAGCAGCATCTGGAGCCTGTATGACCTGCAACAAACATGGCTGCAGGCAGGCCTTCCATGTCACATGGTGAGACCCGTTCACATCACATTAACCTCATGAAGACAAAGAAGGAGATTGTTTCTTCAGTTCTTCACTCAAACTCAAGGAAAGACTTGTAGACTTGATATACTGTTGAGTATTGTAATGACAAAACCTTTGAGACACTGTAGATATTAAGATTGCCATGTATTCCAGTGGTTCAGCTGCTTAGAGTAATAGCGATAATAACTTTTTTCACATGTTGATACTACCAACATGAGACAGCACAGCCTGCTTTAGAGTGGGAAAACCTGGATTTTTCTGCTGCTGCTTTTTCTGCTTCCTTGCGTACAAATCATTACAAATCATATTGTTTCATGTTTGCCACTCGTTGGTACAATGATGCTTAAATGTTGAAAAGTTTTCTCTTGTCTGTTTTTCACATCTCTTCATTGTCCTTTACACTACTCTCTGCCACAGTGCCCAGTTTGCGGGGTTGTTATGTGAGGAACAAGGATCGGACGCAGACAATGTCAAGTACTGTGGGTATTGCAAATACCACCACAGCAAATTGGTAGGTGTCCTCTCATATTTTTTGGCATATTCCAAAGATAGCGTGTCTTTTGATGCTCTAAACCACAACTTCCCACATCACTAGACAGCATGTCATTCCTCTCAGCTGAAAAAAAAGTATTTGTGGCCTCAACCTATTTCTTCACATGTGAGGACATATTCAATTTTTTTTTTTTTTAGTATTTTGATTTGATATTAAGTTTAAGGTGATTAATCATTCACTGTAACAGTTCACTGAAGAGCAAGCATGTGATTTTGTAAATATGAAAGTATAAATGCACA
Organism: Maccullochella peelii; assembly: GCA_002120245.1. Taxonomy (NCBI): domain Eukaryota; kingdom Metazoa; phylum Chordata; class Actinopteri; order Centrarchiformes; family Percichthyidae; genus Maccullochella; species Maccullochella peelii. The sequence continues at coordinate 51,789 of LKNJ01000628.1, read as the reverse complement.
ATTTGACATTTGTCCACAGTACACGACAAGTCTCGCTCACTAGCTTGTATTAGACTCATGCAGTGTAGGAAATAAAAAATATATTTTACAGTAATCACCACCTTGTGCATGAGTAAATAAAAAGCATACTATTCCAAAGAGAAGTGTGCAATTATGTGGAATAAGTATGTACTTTATAAAACACAATCACAAACAGCAGTGATACTATTTCTAATAAATATAGTGGATGGGGAGATTTTGAAATTTCATCGGGGGGAAAAATCGGAGGAATTGAAACTCCAGGAGAACAGTGAGAGAGGGGCAGGAAAATCAAAAGGGTTGGCAAGCAAGATGCATATTTTAAAATTTATCAGAATCAGATCATTTATATGATATATATATCATTAATATCGTTTATAATAGATTATCAGTGTGTTTTCGTGCCAGATTCAGTCACAGCGGGCGGAGAAAATAGAACAGACGCCGAAACTTGGCAGAGCGCAAGCCGGCCACGGAGCTCCACAGCGCGGGCTCAAGTCTGCTGAAGCGGGCAGCGCTTCGTAGCGCCTCCTGTCTGAACCCGGCTTTATTTGCTGAGGGTGGCGTTGGTGACGACCTAGGATTGCTTTCTTCGGTAACAGTTGGAGCTTTTTTAATGAGGTACTGGTCCGTCGCAGCAGCCAACTTCACTGCAGATGCAGGATCGCCTGACCTCTGCCAGTCAGGTATCGTAACAGTAGTGTGAACAACAGTGCTGTTTGTGCGATTGTGCGTTAGAGACGAAAATGGAAATTAAATTAATTGAATGAAAATAAAATTATGGTTAAAAGTATGATTAGGATATTGGCCTAAACTGGTAAATATCTGCTTTTTTTTTGCCTCTTGACCACGGTTTTTAGGGGCAAATCTGAGATTTCTTGGGGCATTTTTGCCCTTTGCCCCTGCTAATTTCCAAGGCTCGGCTCATGCATACTCTGTCTTTCCCCCAGAACTGAGCATGGATCTCAGTTTTATTTAAGTATGAAAGCCCTCTGATTCTGAAAGACTGGTGTGTGTATTGAGGGCTTGCAGCAGCCACAGTGTTTGTTGCATGTAACTCTCTCTCTCACTCTCTCTCTCACTCTCACTCTCTCTCTCTCTATATATCTATATATATATATGCATGCATGCATGCATGAGAATCTTGAAGGGTGCGTGTCTATTAACAATTTGGATCAGGATTTATGTGTTTTTTGTTCCACTAACTACAAGCACAGATGACTATGTAGACATGACACACACATATTGGTTTACCCGTAACACAGTGAGAAATACCTTTCATCTTGTGAATGACTTTGCACCTGCCACAGAGAGATTTTTTTCCTTTTTCCACCTCCCTTTTTCCAGCCCTATTCATCCCTGTCTTTCTCCTCAACGCTACTCTGCTCTGTCCTCCACCTTGCCATCTTTTTTCCAACCTTTCCTCCGTTGTCTGTGTCTTTTTCCTGCTCGGCCCTCTCCCTCCTTCAGTCGACTTCCGGTCTCTGTTGGCCTCTGCCCCCTTTCACTCCATCCATCTCATTCATCCCCCATATGCTTCCTCTTTCCCTGGACCATTGAATCCATCCCCCCACTGCTTGCCTCTCTTCCACCTGTCCTTTCCCCTCCATCCACGCCTTTCCATCTACTCTTATTCCGCCTCCCTTCCTGATCCCTCTAATCCCCTTAACAGTGGCCCATCGTAGCCTCCACTCCCTTGTGTATTGGTACTAAGCCCAGAGTGGGCGCAGCGTGTTGGGTTTGCAGGTGCTGAGCCTGGTTTTCACAGTTAAGGTCAAACAAGGCTAATCAGACTTAAACTTTATTTATTTATTTATTTCAAATTCTTTGGAAAATAACATTTTGGTGATTTATTTCTTAGGTTTCCAACTGACTTGTCCTGTCAATTAGCTTTTATTTGGTCATCAGCGTTTGTGCTGCTTTACATTAATTGCACACATTGTTTCAATAAAAGGTTGCAGTGTCAGTTTAGTGCTGTTAGAGAAGCTTTTTCTACTCTCTCTCAAGTACAGTATATAATACAAAGTAGAGTGATTAATGTGATTTAAAAGAACATAAAGATTAACCTAAAGAAGGCAGAAACACAGTCTCTTTAGTCTGTACTGTATCTGTTTGACATACAATTGGCATTCACTCCTAAATGACAGATTACTGGTGTCTTGTCCACGATCTCAGTCCTTCTACCTATTCTTTTGTTAGCCTTGTTCTGACCATGCAACCAGCATAATGCAAACCTGATAGGTGGATAGCTAGTCATTGTCAAGCAGAATTCAATCATATGAGAGAGGAATTCAACACACAAATCCAATAGCTCACACACTCACTGAAGAGACGTCCTGTTGTGTTCCAGATTTTCTTCCACCTCTCCTATAGTTACCAACCCATCACAAGGTATACACAGGTATGTTGGGGGAGGGACGCAAATATGAAAGGCAGGAACGTGACTTGATTATTATGATTTCTGGAACAGTGGTAGGATGGAAACACAGGATAGGCATTATAGTGTCCACACTCACACACACACGACATTTTTCAATGTTAACAAACGCTGATGGAATGACTCATGCTGTTATATTGATCGTGTATGAATGGCTTTGGATGCTGGGGCATAATGTCATTAAGATGGGATTGTATGGATGACAGGAATGTCTGAGAGGGAATCAATGATAGCATCAATGATGAGGAAAGCAATGTTGATAGTAGAGTGGATTTCATAAAATACCACTTGATGGATGTTTACGGCATGTTGGCAACATATGGGATTTGACTGTCATTAGCCAAATCTCATTTCAAACTTAGATTATCCTTGTTTAGTCTGGACTTCAGTGAAATTTCTCTGTGGCTAGAGATTTCATCAAGATTATGTATGAATATTTTTCATTATTGTAGTGTAAATGCATCAGCTTTACTTTTCCTACACTGGGTGTTGCTGGCACACAGCTGCATTTGGTTTCAAGTATCTTCTGTGACAGTGATTGGCAAACCTTGTTGCATAACTTTCTGTCACTAGCTGTTCTTCCAAAGCAACTGGTCTTCAGCAGTAAAAACATGTTTGCAGCATAGTTAAAGATGTATTCATTGAATAGAAAGTGTAACAAAGATGAAAATCTGTCCCTAAAAAAACATGCAGAGAAAATAAACCCAAAACTTAGGCAAGATTGTGTGACACAGAGTGGTACAAGTTACTTCTGCTAGCTTTTTTAGCAAGTTGATACAAAATGTTTTTCTTTTTTTAGACTTGTCCTGTAAGGTTTAATGATCATCTAGTGTTTAAGAAGAGGCTTTCAGTGTTCTTCTGTAGGGGCAGTACATTCTGAACTCTTTACTACGTGTTAACTTACAGTGTGTCAGCAACGAAATCCAGATTTAGACTTTTAAAGGGTAGAGATTGCCATGTGACTCAGACAATGAGCTGTGTGTGAGGCCAGAGGAGGAGGATTTATCCCATGGTGCACCAGGTTGCCTCGGAGAGTCAGTTTTACATGAAATGCCAAAAGAAACACAGACTCCGGTCATAGATCTGTACTTGTGAATAGAGACTGGATAAACGCAAGCCTTGATCTATGCCTGGAGGTAATATGGCTGTAATTTGAGAATGTAGTTGTTTATCACCATGGCAACAGATACTATGAGCAAGTTGGCATGGGCTGAGATCGATAACCAAGACCCATTGAAAGTGTCCCAAGATGCCTCTTTAAATCCCAGTTTTGGCACAGGAGTTTTAAACTAACAATAAAACCCAACTTATGGTAGTGTGGGTTTTACTGTTGCCCTCAATCCATTTTTTTCTAATGTGTAGTATTGATGGTTATTCTACTATTGAATTACTTTGCCTAATGGTTACATTTGGTTAATGGAAGTTGAAAAAGAAATGGTATTTTCTACAGTGGAGATATAATGTATTTATTTTTATACCTACATGCATTTTTTTTATTCAGTAGTGACCAATAAGCTTACTCTTGTAACCACCACTTCGTAACCAATGCTCGTGAGAATGTTTTTTGACTGTTTTTGAATTTTTAAGTTATCCTTGAGTTCAGTCAGCCTTTTTTAGTTTAAGTTTCATTTATTTTTTATATATCATAAGAGTTTTTGTTTTTGTTTTTTGGTCTAATTTTAGCCTCTTCTCTGGACTTCATCCAGTAACTTGGAGTTCCTCTTTACCTTTTAGCGAAGGAGCAGGGGCCGTGGTAGTAGGTCTCAAAGCTTAAGTGACTCTTCCACTCAGTGTATGGATAGACCCCCAGACAAGGACAAGAAGGTAAGACAGCCCTCAGATCTTACCCTCTCTATGCCTCCAACCAAAAACATATGCCTTCACTGTTACATGCTCACACTGTGGAGGGACAGGCAAATACAATGTAAAACCATCGATCAATAATCATTTTCAGTGGCTCTTATAATGGCTCCATAATGAGCATATATGGAGACGGTCTTTGAATATATTGGCAGGACATAATTTATAACAAGAGGAGTCTCAGAAGACATATTTGTGTTAAAATTAAAGAGAAAGAGTTGTGTGGTTTTGATTCACTTTTGAGTACTCAAAGTCAGATATTTTTTAGGGCTCTCTGTGCCATCATACCTGAAGATATTGCATGTTGACAATTAACCAAAACCCCAACAAACGTCTACCTTGGGTCTTGAACATCAGTTAAGTCAATTGATTTGAGAAAAATAAGACTGAAATATTTTAAAATGGATGGATGGCCTTAAAATTAATGCATTTGATATCTTTATTTCATTTTCCTGAGGAAAAACCTATGCTGTAGATGTTCCTGATTTGAGTGTACTATCGACAGTTGGTAGTGTAAAAATTTGTTCCACCTCAAAACACATCAATTTGATGTCCAAGTGAGTGCTGAAATTGTGTTTTATAGACCCAGCAGCAGTTGCATTGGGGTTGTTTTTGAGCTGCTAGCATGACTGCAGCCCACCTACACCCACCAGTGATCGCAGCCTCTAATGAATGCTACATTAGTGTGACTTAATCAGTCACAGCTGTTAGCAGAACATGTAATCACAGGCTGCGAAAAATCTGAATTTACAGGAGGTGTCAAGTCATCTGTTGTGTACCGCGCCATTGTCAGAACAGAGGACAAGATCCGGACTGAATTCGCCCTGTTCGCCTGCAGTTGAATTAATTCATTCTTTGTTAAAGTAGTCATGAACGTTTCTGATGGTTGATACTCTGTCTCCAACTTTTGCAGGCCTATTTTAGAGTATAATAGGTAAGTAAAGATATTGAACCCACTATAGCCCAATATAACGTACCAAAGCAAACACATGACTGTCCCTTTACAGTTGAGCTGTTCAGAGAGTGTTTTCTGTTCAGTGTCATTGATCCTTCCCACCAAACTCTCCAACAATGTGCCCTGTTTGAACAGAACTTTGAAAATGCATCCATCCTCACTCCCTTCTTAAAGGGGCAATCAGTGGGGAGAGTTTACAGGATCCAAACGGGGCACAAAATTAGCACCAGCCACCAGCCAAATGCTGGTAAAATATGCAAGTGGCTGGTGCATTTGGCTGGTAAAATTTGAACATTCACTAGCCATTTGGCCAGTGGAGAGAAAAGTTAATTTTGCACCCTGGATCCAAATATTGAGGTTGGGTTTGTGTAGTCGGCTTTATCAAGCACTTAAAGCAAACACACAAAGTGCATTGCAGCAAACAAAGGCTGCTCATTAGATAAAACAAGCAAGGACAAGTACTTAACATACTCAGACATGTGAGCCAGAGCCTTTGTGTGTGTGTGTGTGTATACGTGTGCAACTGTGTGAAAATATTTTAGTCAAGGGAAATTTGGTCCAGACCACCTCAGAAACAAGATACTCTATCTTGTCGTTTAAAAAATGTGAATCTCAACCGAATCTTTATCTGACAAGAATAAAATGTTGTATTAAGTGACTTCTCTATCAAGTTGTTTGCTTACAATTCTGCTCAGTCATCTAAAATACCCTCCATCTGTGCAAAATGCAGCAGCACAGTGCATACTAAGTGCTTTTGTAAAAAACAAATTTAGGAAAGGGATTCTTTAAATCTGCATTAGGAAAAAATTGCCTGTATTAACAATATAAACCAAGTGTGAATCAATAGAAATATAAATGCACTGAGCAAAAGTTAGTGTTACAAGTGGCTGCTGTAACTTTCAATTAAAATAGAATAGAGGGCAGATATCAGGTAAATGTCCATATTTGGTACATTCTAACAGGGCTTAATATAGCTGATAAGGCTCTTTCAGATCAGCTCAGTGATAGTAATTTTTCGTTATTATGAGTATAAAAATAATACAATTCTAATAAATATTGGAAATTGTGGGGGGTTTTCTGAAAATGCACTGTGTTGTTTACTGTTTTCAGGTTGAGTAAGGAAGACTGAATGGATGCATTTTGAAAGTGTCTCTTGGCCCGTCGGTCAGCTGCACTGTTCTAAAATCAGGAAGTCGGCGCCTCCTCCATCAAGCTTGTTTTTATCACCTGAATGACATAACACATAATTGTTCCGTGTCCGCTGAATGAAACGCTCATGTTCTGATGAGATGTTGCATTTATTTTTAAACCTGTGTTTGTGCAGACAGCTCAGTGGAGCTTTTGTTAATGATGCTGTGCCAAAAAGACTTTGATGCTCTGAGTTCCCTTTTCCATCTTTTTTTTTTTTTTTTTTCAGTTGTAGTTCATTGTTTTTTATAAAAAGCATGAAAGAAGACAATAGATTTTTCATTGTGTTCATTCATAAATTCATTAGTGGAATCCAAATTGAGCATTTAGCATGTTGAGGACATTTTATCTGTCTATTTAGTCATTGTGTCAAACAATGCCAGCTTCAGGATGATTGTGTGTGTGCGCATGTGTGTGCGTGTGTGTGTGTGTGTATTTGTCCACATACTATTCAGTCCCTCTGCCCTGGCTTTTGTTAATACTGCCTTATTTGCATCAGTTAGAGTACCCCCTTCTCTCTCACTTTCTCTCCATCCACATTCCAGGGTCAGAGATCAGTAGGCTCAGATGTGTGTGTGTGTGTGTGTGTGTGTGTGTGTCCACACATGCATTTGTTTGGAGGCTCAGATGTGTGTGTCCACACATGCATTTGTTATGTGCTTTGGAGGCTCAGATGTATACCCACCTCATGTTAGACCCTGCAGTCAAACTACAGCAGGGGCTGAAAGATCCCCCACACTGACCGCTTCGAACAGGCCTGCAGGAAACACACACACACACACACACACACACACACACACACATCCATACATATACAATGGCTGATCAGAAATCCTGCAGGAAACTACGCAGGGGAATTCCTGCCAGGGCGGATTATTTTCCCCCTTACTTCCTGTTCCACCGTTTCCCCCCCATCTTCGCTTGCCTCTCCTCAGCCCTCCTCCCCTCTGTGTCTGCACCCTCTCATCTTCCTCCTGAGGCGTTGACTTGTGAAGCGTTCAAAATACATGTTGTATCGAATTAACAGTCAATACTTTTTCTTTGCATCATTGGTACAGGCCTTTTATTTGTTATGTAACGTAGCTAAATTGAATGAATTTAAATTTCTTGTCCATGTAGATCGCAGCAAGAAAAGGTACCACAAGCTTGTGCACATTGTGCAGTTCATCATTTGATTTAATGTAGTGATGAAGCAATTGAGTCGTCAATTAACAGAAAATGATTGAACTGTAGTCATTTATCAAGCAAAAAAGCTAAAACATTCTCTGGTTTCACCTTCTCAGATGTGAGGATTTGCTGCTTTTCTCTGTTTTATTTGATTATATTATATTTATTTGAATATTTGGGGATTTTAGACTGTTAGTTGGGCAAAACAAGCAATTTAAAGATGTCAGCTTGGGTTCTCTGAGTTATTTATGGGCATTGTTCACTATGTTCTGTCATTTTATTGACAAAATGATCAGTTGATAGATTAAAAAAATGGCAGATAAATTGAAAATAACCGTTACAGCCCTAATTTAATGCATTTAGTTTTAGTAACCAGATGCAAGATCAAAAAGCCTATGTGTACAAAGGGACTAAATACATTTCCAGGCACATAGTTTTTGGGACTCTGAAGAGACAGTTATAAGGAATAATGCTTATCTCCTGAAAAATGAGTTTCCCAGTTCACAACCCCACGGTCAGCATTCGACATAGACGGAGAGGATTTCAGCCCACCGTTGTGTTGCTCATTGCTCGGGAGTTTGTTGATAAATCGACGTGGCCCTCATCCTCTGCCACCACTTGTATTTACCCCACACAGTCTCAAAGACCACTCGGACATGTCAAATGATCAGGCTGCTAATGGTCAGCAACAGAGAAAGAGGGGAAAGGACACGCTGAAAGGCTTTGTCTCTGCCTGTATAATCAATTGACCTGATTGATAAGGGTGTGTCAGGGTTACATTGTGTGTGTGCTATGTTTCCCACGCCCAGTACTTCGGGTCCTTCTGTGTGTGTGTGTGTGTGTGTGTGTGTGTGTTATCCGACCCTCTCAGCTCAGCCTCTGTCCATCAACACCTACCTCTGGAATGTTAATGAAAAACAACAAGGGAATCCCAAAGAATTTACCTCTCTGTCTCTCTCTCACTCTGCTTTTCTCCACTATCATCTCTGCTTTTGGTCGCACTAGATGTTAACCGTCTCACTTATGTTTCTCTTTGGTTATCCACTCTCTGTAGCCAATTTTCCAGGTAGACACTATTGTTTAAAGTAGTTCTAAACAGTAGTTGATAAGTCGACCGACAGGAAGTTAGGGCTGCTCCCTAAAAGTCGATGATTAGAGCCGTCAGACGAGAAAGCCCTGAGTTGAGTCGGATTTTGTCAGTCAAATCAAATTTTTAGCTTCATCATTGTACACAGAGCAATAGCTTGGCAGGCTGTACACTGAAAATCCTGATTTAGGGACAGTCGCACAGAAAATTAACCCACAACAATTTGATGATCGTGTAACTAATTTATCATGTAAAAAGCAAACAGCGACCCGCCAGTAGGGCAGTCATTACAAACTCATGCTGTGCAGCCAAACATTGTTTCGACTCCCACAACTCTACTTTAAATTCTATTGGAGATCCCAATGTTTCTAAAGATACGAATTGTCGGCTTTTTGGGGGAAATGTGTACAAAATGATACACAAAACATCTAGAATATTTCCACTTGCTGGAATGGTGCCACGCAAAAAGCATGAAGTCAATATTTCACTCAGTGTAAACATCATATAGCTTCAAAGTTACTTAATGGAAAAGTTAGAGGGGAATTAATTGCTAGTTGCAGCCTTTGTTCCAAGTTATACCCAGAAATACAAACCGAACTTTGCCACCTTTGTCTCCTAACTCCAGAGTGTTAGCGTAAGCCAGCGTGCAGAGAGGTTACAGTGGAGCTGCCATTTCCTGATTTGGCTGATGATGTCTGTTAACTGCCACTCATAGAGGAAGTCTGGCTTAACTGTCACCAAGCCTCCATGCAATCACTCCTCAACGAGACCCTGGTTGGGAGAAGAAGGGGGAGGGACAGTTTCTGGTGCTTCAGAGTTGTCATGACATTGAGCATTACAACCATGTTGAGTCCCATGTCGTCTCTCAGGATTGCTACATATTTTCACCGCCCATCTCTGAGAGCGTGGATGTGTGCCTGCGTGTCTGCGAGTGTCCATGTAAAAGTGTGTGTGAGTGTATGCGCACCTGTCTGCTTTTACGCACGTGCAGAGAGTTGTCAGGGTGCGGGACGTGCGTGTGAGGTGTAAATGCGCTGGCACCCAGTCGCCACCTCTGGGGTGCGAGAGGAGGATGGCGGCACGCGTGTGATAGCAAGGGTGTAAATTGAGCTGTGATTGTCCAAGGAGCAGGATATGATTGGATGAAAAGATGAGACCTTGTGCGCGAGACACTTAGACACACTCTGCTCTAAACTGCAGCACGCTGACTTCCTGTTGCCTCCTGCCCCTTTTTTTAATCTCTCTTCCGTCACTCTCTTTGTGTTTGTGGATCTCCAAGCTTTCATCTCAGACTGAGCCTTTGAAATGCAATGCTCTCTCTTTGTCAGCCAAACACACACACACACACACATACATTCTCCCTCTTCTGTGCCTTTATCCTAATAACTCATACCTTAGTTTGTTTTATTTTTGGCATCTCTTTGGCTTTAATCTTCCACAGAACACTTGCGAATATGGTCTAGTATGTCTCCATATTCAGTATTTTCCCAATGTTCCTAAAATGCAGAGGGCTATAAGATAAGGGTTGTAGGAAGCATGTTTTTCTCTCTTTGTCTGTCTTTATTTCTCTCCTCTGTATCATGTCTTAAGTAGCTTCACGGCTTCACAGCATCTGTTTTTGTTTTCCTATTCTCCATGCTCAGAAACACAAGGAGCGGGACAGGCACAAACCAAAACACAAGAGGACTGCAATGGACATGTCGCCCTCCCTCGTCCTTCCAAACATCATGGTCCCAGACAAGGTGAGTGCACTCCTTCACTCCTCACTCCTTTGCTTTGGTGAATTGTGGCTGGACTAGTTAAATATTAGAGCAGGAGTGACTGGTTAACTTTTTTTCTTTACCTTGATTAACCTGTGCTGCTCTTCTGTTGTGTCCTTCACACATCTTGTCCTCCCACTGACCTTTCTCCCATTTTTGGTGCTCCCTTTCTCAACCGACATTGTTTTGATAATTTTCTCTCCCTGTTCCGGTGCTTCCCATGGTTCCTGTCCTCCCTTTCCGTTCAACCATCATTTTTCATTGTTCTCCCTCCCTTTTCACCTTCCTCCTGCAGACCTACAACAGCAGCAGCTCAGTGGGAGGTGTCACCTCTCTGCCGGCACCCTCACAGAAGCGGCTGGACGACGGCACGGCCCGTTTTACCACCGCCAACTTTCAAGAAGTGTCGTCCGTTCACTCTGGCGCCAATTCCAAAGACGGCCTAGCTGCAGACGCTGTGAAGGTGCCGTCTGAGGTGAAAAACAAGAAGAACAGCGGCGGAAGTCATGCGGTGGGACAGAGGGGCGGCCGCAAGTCTCTCACCTCCTCAGGGAAACCCCTCCCCTCTGCTGTGGTCACCATGGCAACCTCCTCCACATCTGCTTCTGCTTCCACTGGGCCTTTCCACCAAGGTGAATTGATGGCTGAAAATGGTCCTTTATGTTAATTTTTCCACAACTGGGGAATTAACCGAGCAGTTAGAAAAATTGGTAACGCAATGACAGATCATGTTCTGTTACTGCTCTGCCCACCCACCCACCATAAAACTGCAAGTGCAGCACAATTACAGCAGTGTTATTAAAACCCAAATAAGAGTGTGATTCATGTGTTTTCTGTGTGTGTGTTGTGTCATGTTCTGGATTTTGGCCAGACACCAGACTTTTGTGTGTGGCCGTGATAACAGTGTTTCGTCTTGACTGGCCTCTGGGGGGAAAAAACTGACACACATCCACATAAAGAAAGAACATGTGTGGAGGTCAGGACCTGAAAGGAGTCAGTGCTCTCACTGAGCTCTTGTGTTTTGTACTATCAGAACCTTGAAGCCCTTGTCAGGTGTGTGTTTGTTTGTGTGTGTCTAGCAGAGAAATGGTGTTTGTGTTTGAATACCCATCCATTTTGTGCTTTCACGGCAGTTTGTCTGTTACATGGGAGGACTACATGATGAGGGGGGGCTGCCTGTACAGCAGATAGAGAGCGGGAGAGCAGATAAAATGCTTATTGTGGTTATCTTGTTTCTGCTGCTCCTATGATGATGGAAAGGAGAGTCCAGCTGTAATGTCTGCTTCCTCTCTGTTGATTCTCTCCTGCTCTCACTCTTGGTCTCTCTCTTTCTTCTTGTCATCTTCACATCTGTCTTTGTCTCTTTTTGTCTGTCATTGTCTCTATTTTCCACCTGTCTTTCTTTCTTGCAGGCCTCCTGTTGACCAGTGCCAGCAAGACACCCTCTGCTCCTTCCTCCTCCGACTTCCTAAGTTTCTCAGATCCATCGTTGCGCCCCGGGGGTGGGACCACCTTCTCCTCCCCGCCATCTTTCAGCAGCTGCCTTGGGAAGCCAAGCTCGGAGGGTGGATCTTCAGAGGGAACGACACTCTTCGGCTCTCTGATGTCCGCCACTACGGCTTCTGCAGGTACCATACGTTTATTTATGACAATGGTCACTTATAGTTTTATTAAAATATCTTTTTGTTACTCGGTTGTGTGCTTAATTATTTGTTTTTAGTTTTTTTTGGTCTTATACAGACACAGTGATGATGTTTTTAGCATGAATACAGAACATGTTTGTGAAAAATTGTGAAAGGGACACTAATTTTACATGTCAAAGTCAATTGACCAGTCACTGGAAGGTTTGTGACGTCACTTCAGTAATCTTGGGTTGGACTTGAGTACTTGGGAACAGAAATCCAGCGCTACAAACTGTAAATGAGGAGTTGGAAAGATGTGGGCTTTTACAAAAGACACTTACTATGTTGCATTATGGGAAGTGTAGGATCCAATGTTTTTGGAGCTTGACCCATGTTGGGGACCAAAAATCAAAATATCCCAACCTCTGCTGCATCAATTTTGTCACTTTATGAAAGCACAGTACTAAATCTCTGGAGTCATTTTTATTATGCAAAAATCTTTAAACAAATAGTCTCTTCCTAAATTGTGAATATTTGCTTGTTTTCTTGATAGTAAACAGAATATCTTTGGGTTTTGGACTGTTGGTCGGACAAAACAAGCTATTTAGATATGTCAACTTCTGCTCTGGGAAATTGTGATTTTTTTTTCAGAGTTTCTGACATTTTATGGACCAAACGACTAATAGATTAATTGAGTAAGTAATCAGCACATGAATTAATAATGGAAGTAATCGTTAGTTGCAGCCCTAATTTACAAGAGAACTGATGACGCAGGATTTGCTTTCCTCTTAAAGTAGATTCTTTGATGGATCTCAGACCAACAAACCACAACAAACACCAAAAAGACCGCAGGCTTTATACTTAAATATTCAGTTCTGCTTTCTTATCATTTCAGTGGGCGGGAAGCTGTATGAGAATTCCCACAGTCACACAGCTAGCGAGACAACAAGCCTTGGTGGGTCCACTGGCTACAAACGGCCCCAACCCTCCAGCTCAGGGCCGGGGATCGGAGGAGCAGCGGCAGGAGGAGGGGACGATGGGGTGAAGAAGAAAAAGAAGGGCAACTGGCGAAACCGATTTGGACCTTGCTTCACCACGGACGTGAAGCCTTCAGAGCCAGCTCCCTCCCTGACTCTCCCCACCTCATCCACAGCCAACACCGCCTGCTCCGCTGCCTCCCCTTCCTCCTCTTCATCCTCGACGCTCTCAGGCCGGCCGGGCTTAGTTTCCAGCAGTGGATTAGGCGTGGGAGGAGTAGGAGAGAGGGGGCTGGGGGTCATGGGGGTCAGCAGTGGGATTCAGAAATCCCCGTCGCTCCTCAGGAATGGGAGTCTGCAAAGCAACAGCGGCTCCACAGCCACTGGGCCAGGTGAGGAGGACCCAGGAAGTTAACACACACAAAGCACAACATCATTTCACAACAATGATGAGTTTTTGAAAGCTCAGCCCTTTCCTGTCGGCTGCATATAGGAAATTATCTTCATAATTTTGCTGTAGCAAAGCAAATAGCCAGAAATGATGAAATTGTTGTTGGCAGCTAAAATGAGGAAACGGGCTGGTTTAATTCAAGATTTACCTACCGATTATGTCCTGTTAGACAAAGAAGTTGTGTCCCATGGTGCTCACAATAGTGTCATCACAATGATTAAAAGGGAAGTGGCTCGTGTGGCATTGTTGTAGCCGTTTTTGTTTGTCACTAAATGCTGATGAAACAGAAAATGTTCGTGGACTGCCTCCGTGCAGCAAAGTATTAACATTACCAATCAAAAATGGCAAGAATTTTGACACACCTTTGTAATTGGCTGTGTGTGTGTGTGTGTGTGTGTGTGTGTGTGTGTGTGTGTGTGTGTGTGTGTGCGTGTCAGCGAGCGTGCGGGTCTATGTGTTATTTGCTCACACACGTGGAAGTGGTCTGTATATTTTTTTGTGTTTTTTTTTTTCATCATGTTCAGTTGCTTGGCAACTGTCTTTATGCTTTGGAGTTCCCCTCTGCTGATGGAAATGGCTCAGTACAGTGCACACATCCCACATCTCCACCTTTTCTTCCAGAATTACCACCCTTTTGTTTCTCCCTCTTGCCTTTCAGCTGCTCCCTCTTACCTGCATCCTGCTCATTCCTGAAATACTCGTCTCACCTGTTGATGCTTTACCGTCGAAGGTGTGTGCATAGTCCTGATGCAAATGAAGAAAATAGATGGCCAATATCCATCCCTGATCATTAGGATCAGCTGATCCGATACTGATCACCAATTTGTTCCAGTTCTTTAACATCATTAGGCTCTTGCTTAAGAGACTGTTATGTCTCTGTCTGTCACAGTGCTTATTTTTGATGATTCCTAGTTTATTATTAATATTTACATAATACTAATACTAATTGTACTACTCTTTTCAAAGTGATTCATTACATCTTCTTAAATTATGTTTGTCCTTAACCTTCAAAATCTATAATAAATATTAGATAAAACCACTCATTGGAGCGTCCATAGAATACAATGAATCAGTAATATCTTGTTTTTCCTCATAGCAGTATAGTTCTCTAAAAGTATGGAAATGATGTGGAAGCTAAGTCAGAGTGTAACAATACTCATTTGTTGCTTGGTATGGTATGACCGTCTCAATCTAGGGTACACATTTGGAAATATACGTAGGTGTACACTTAAAAAGAATTGGTGTAGTCTTTGTCTGCTTGCATGTGCATTCAGGCGCAGAGATCAAGTTATCATAGTGTAGCCATCTCACTTATTTATCATTACCCACAATTTAATGGACTTAATTGTGAGTTGACAGAAATGACCTTCTATATATACAGTATATGGCTTTTATCAATTTCATGTTGCTGGGAGGAAACATGTTGCATGTAATTAAAGCAACATGAAATGCAGCAATGAGACGTTTGGCTGCCTCACACATTAAAATGATTGTATCATTGCAAACCCTCACATTTATTGCAAAGGTGTGTCTTTCCATAAATATTGATAAAAGGTGTGCTTAGTGGATATTTTATATTCTCGTAGTTTGGGGCTGTTGGTGAGTCAAAGCTGAGCACTGGTGCTGTTTGCGTTCTGAATATAATGTTTTGCAGCAGTGCTGGTTCAGGATAATTTAGTTTGTGATTCCACGCCCATCTCAGTTTTTGGTGCTTTTCCCTACAGCAGTGGCGGCATTTCTGACCACAGCTGGTGAAAGAAGATAGGGAAAACAAAACCGTTGTGGTTACGTATGGCTGTGCATTATGTGTGTGTGTCTGAGAATCATGTGTTCTTCTTTCTACTGTAAATATTTAGATTAGGGTTAATGCAGGGCAGTAATGGGGAGGATCTTGGCGTTTATCTCCCTCCTTCATCCTGTCTGCTGACTCCACCGTGCTGATGGATAGATAGCCTGATGGATATGTGTTGGTGGGTGGGGAGAGGCAGGGGTTTAGATTTTGGCTAGGTTAATGTTTGACGGCAGGGGGGTCACTGATGGGACGGACAAGCTGGTAGAGCGCAGTGGGGGAGGAAAAATGTTTGGTGGACATTCATTTATTCAGGGAGTGTGTGTTTAAAAAGAGAAGAGACAAGAAAACACAAGATGCTTATTGCTGTTTGTTCATGTATTGATTTGCTTATTTATGTCATGTTTTCTTTTTTTCCTTGTCCCAGTGAAATCATAATTATCAGCAGTTTGGTCTCACTGTTAAACACGTGAGGAGAAGTTGTGAAAAACAGGGAAATACTCAGTGAACAGTAATTAATTTAAATACCAAATTAAACTCATGAGATATGAAACCTGTATTATTTAAGTGTGCAGATGAAACATCTTTTCTAGTGCCAGTAAAATACATTTCTGCATTAGGAGAAAATATTTGGAGATTCATGAATAAAAACATTTTTGGGCACGTGAAATTTTAATTAGGTAATTTAATTTTTAGTTTTAGAATTTTCTTTTTTTCTTTTTTGCAATTCATATTTAACAAGTTTGAGCACCATGGTGGATTGAGCTTAAAAATCTTTTCGGAGAGCAGGGAATTCATCCAAACCAAAGATTGTTAAAGACTTGAACCTGCAGAAAAACAAGACACACACACACACACACACACACACACACACACACACACACACACACACACACACACATTATGCAGAAAACCTCTAACAAACAGCACATTGGAAAATTGGAGACAAACAATTTCAAAGTGACAGCTCTTTCATGTATATTAGAAAATATGTGTGTGTGTGTGTGTGTGTGTGTGTGTTCCTCATCAATAAACTGTGCCGAATAAGTATATGGAAAAAAAGAATATTTTCAGTTGAATTTAGCCCTCAATTTGAAACCTGAATGTGTTTTGTTTTTACCTTCTAACTGCTCATAATTGCCAAGACTCTTGAATTATCTGTCCAAACTGTCATTAAGTCTGCAACTGATGTGGCTTCATCAGTCTGTAGCAAACCTACATACATTTTGTGATACGTGCGCGCGCGCGCGCACACACACACACACACACACACAGTTAAACTGACTGCCCTCCGTATGGCTCTGCTCCCTCTACACATTGCTGTGATGTTTTGAATACATTTCTCTTTAGCTTTGGCGGTAGAAAATTCTCAGAATAACAAATTTTCTGTTGCCATGATGGTATTCAGTGTTTGTCTCCACATTCCATTTTTAAACCGTGATTTAATGACTGTCTGCAGTTTCTCAAAGAAACAAGCTACAGGGCCCCAGAATTCAGCATCGTCCTGCTACCTCAATGGACATTTGGAGCGAGTTTTTAGTCAAAACACTGATTCAGCTGTTAATTAGCGGCGTGTGATGCCATCCACTTGGTTTTTCGATTGGACTTAACCCTCCCTAAATAGACAACATAGATTTCCTAAGGAGATAATACCAGCTTGAACTAATCAAGGTGGATATTTTTGAAGCTTACAGACGTACTGAGCAGGAAGGGGAAAGGAGCAAGAAGGTCAGGTGATGGAGGCAGTTGTGCTTCCAGGGCTTAATGTTATTGATCACACAGATAGGGTATACGTTTTACAAGCTCAGGCTTGTGTGTTAGAGGTGTGTGTGTGTGTGTGTGTGTGTGTGTGTGTGTGTGTGTGTGTGTGTGTGTGGAGGAATGTTTTTTACCCTTTTGTCTTCTTTTGTTATCCTAGGGGAAGTTTTAATTCCCGTCAAAAGCCATAATCGAATAATAATCAGTTTATTTAAAGAACAGTCTTTGTAATATTTGAAAATGTTCTCACCAAAGTTCAAAGTAGATGTTCTTCAGCAACTATGAAAAACAGCCTCATTGTTAACATGACTATATACATTTTTCAGTTTATTTAATTTATTTAAAATAAGTTTCATTACTGCAAGGGTTGCAGATTTTTTTGGGTGGAGCACGTAGTCCTGCTTTTCAGTTAAAACCTGAGAATCACCAGATTTGGTGGTAGGTTTTCACTCCAAAAGTGACAACATTTAAAATAAATGAGAGATATAAATATAACAGTTCAACTTTAAATTAAAAAGGTATAACCAATTTACATATTTGTTTGTAACTGGCGTTAAAGCTTTGACTTCAGCTTTCATTTCCTGCATGCTTAAATGCACGTCTAAAAATAGCTGTTTAGTTTGGTTGTTTAAAATAAATGACAAGATGAAATTACATTTCTTGTGGAGCATTAAAAAGACAGCATACATAGAATCTGATTTATAAATGGCATTCAGTTTTGGGACATTTTAAATAACCTCTGTATTCTTATATCATAAAGTCAGTGTGAATTAAATTAACCTGTATCTTTCTCTGCTTTTGCACCATCTCTTTATGTGCGACTCGTTTCATCAGTGGCACGAGCTAAACTCTGATAAACTGTTGGTTTGGCCTCTAATCCAGCTGCAAAAAATCTTGAAGGAGCTCGTGCCCCCTGAGTCACGGCAGCCCTGCTTTGGGTATCAATTTTTCTGGTGCATATTACAAAGCGTTATAAATAGTATGTAGGCCCTTGTAGTGTTCGTATCTCTCTCTCTCTTGCTCTCCCTCTCTGTCCCTCCACCCCTCCCCTCCTGGCACAAAGATCTCTTGTTCCCCCAGTGAATGTGTGCTGCCCTGAGCCATTCAGGCTTTTGTGGGGCTGAGGGGCCCTCCAACCCTCCCCCCCTCCTCTGCTGGGGTCAAAGGGGTGCAGGAACAGGGCTTATCCCTGGTTAGTGGGCGAGCACAGGGGTGTGGGGGGGTGTGGGGGGGGGAATAAGAGAATGGAGCATGCATATGGGTGTGTGAAAATGGAGCAATATGTTTGCATACGTGATTTATAAATGGTGTATATTTTGCAATATAATAGTCATGATTTTTAACTAGCTGAGTAAAATTGTGTATTTTTTCTGAATAAAGAAAACAAAGAATACATGTGGAAGGAGAAAATGTGCTGATGGATTTTCCTCTTCTGTCCTAATTTGTAAAAGCTTAATGTGAATGATGTGTGTTATCAGATT